>VYZT01026490.1:0-24300 GCA_013400735.1 Pomatostomus ruficeps
TTCCAGCTTCCCCAACAGTGCATCCCACCTGCATCATGCTCAGGTGCATAAATGGCACCCATGATATTCTGTAATGACTGCCTGTTTCTTGGCAGAGCAGGACGTGTGGCATCAACATGAAGAAACAAATCCTTTCTAATTATTTTTTTTTTTTTACCATATTCAGCATAGGCAGGGTAATTAACATGCAGCGGGGTATGGTCTAGATGACCAATTAACTTCAAATAAATGTGTTCTGGTAATTACTCCCCATACAGCAGTGCAAATATTAGATTAAGTTTTAGGAGTGAATTTTATGGATCTTTGAGCAATTTAAGATTAAATAAATTGACTGAACTTCACCTGAAATTCTTGTCAAACCTCTGGACCATTTTCTCTTCCTTCTGTCCAAACATGGAACTGCAGGAGTCAGCACAGCCTGAAATTCCCAGGAGTCCCTTTTGCCACTGAACTGGAGACAAACCAGGAGGGATGCTCAGAGACACCCCATGGCCTTTCTGGATTCAGGAGGCTGGGTCTGCTTTGGATCATTTTCACGTTGCACACAAATCCAGCAAATACTCCTGGAAATCAGTCAAGGCTATCCAGTTAATACCAGAGTCAAACAGCCTTTAAATTAATGGTGAATAATTGGCTGCATTGTGGCCACTAATTAAATGTTTCGGCAGAGCTGCTGGTACCTGTCACCCAGAGCTGCCTTGCTGACAGACCAAAATTCCATATGAGGCATCCTTGCTTTTCCAGACATCCCTCATTTCTTATAGCCTTTTCCTCTTGAGATCCACCTTTTCCCATGCAAACCAATGAACTGTGCTGTAAATTTCTGCTCCTATGTCAGCAGTTTGTAAATGAGAAGGTCGATAAATCTTAATATAATAATAATAATCTGAATAGAAAATAAAAGTAAAAGCAGTTGTGGTTGTGCATTCCCAAAGCCTTTCACAATCGCCATCTATAGGGGGTCAGCTCCATGGCTCAGGAAATCCATAACCATTTTCCAGCTGGTCAGATTACCACACAGGAGGAAAGAAGAGTTAATTATACATTTGCAGAGGAACCAAGTTCCAGGCAGGACAACTGCTGGAGAGAGAGATCTGGAAACGCTATTGAACAGTGCCTCTAATTCCTGTGGCTCGGCCATGTGTCCTTTCCTAAGCAACCCCTCTTTTGCTCTGTACTCACACAATTATTTTCATGGACGTTGACTTTGCATTTGTGGGAATTTGATTTGTGGAGTTGCAACAGTGGATGTTGCCACCCACATTCCAGCCCTTACCTTGGGATCATTAGTTAATATCGTTAATATTATTAACATTAGTTAGTAAGCACCAGTTGGGTCGAATTCAGGCTTCATAACAACAAATCCAACTGTCCAAAGGTGCTTAATCTCAATTACATAAATTCATCTCTACCTCATGAAGTGCACTTAAAGAGGCTCATACAAGCTGCTGGTGCAATGAGCATTTTTAATAGCACTGAAATTGAAAACTCAACACATTTCCAAGTGCTGTTTAACGATTAATTTGCCTAAATATCAAATTGGATTTAACTATTTTCAGTCAAAATAGAGACTCACATGGGAAATTTCTGGTGAGTTGATTTGACCCGAATGACATTACATAGAGATGTCACAATAACTGGATATCATAAAGGAGGTTGGTTGTAATTAGTTTGGCATTGAAGACCTGTCTGCTTTTGCCATGTGCACTAGAAACTGCTTAATTTCTGGAAAACAGCAGATTTACAGCCCTGGCAAAGGTCACTCAGTATAGGAATAAGTCTGTGCTACACCAGACTTGACACCAGGTTTTCAGAGCCTGAAAAATATCAGTGAGCAGTGTTCCTTTCAATCTGTTTTTCAGAAATTTAAACCTTTTTAAAATACAGTCTCCTGTCTCTCAAAAATACCAAAGGCCAGGCTGGGTGCCAGCATGTAACAAGCTGCTTTCCGAGGTACCAGCTCTCACCTTTATGTAGATTTGATGGGATTAAAAGCTGTGCTGCAAGAACTCTTTGATCAAAGAAGCAGCTGAAGATTGTACAGGCTGCATCTCTAAGTTGCTGTATCCAGTTCATCCAAGTCTGGCATCCTGCTCTGTCTCTGGCATCATTCTGCCATTCCTGCCTGCATCCAGCATGCTGATCTGAAGCCCAGAATTCAAGTTCTCCATAAGCCAACCGTTTGCCTGAAACCCTGAGGATACTTTGGTATTTAAAAGAGGGTTTTTTTCTGAGACATATCACAAGTATTTAAAAAAAGGAAATTAAACAACTGCAGAGTGGTGGGGGTTTTTTTCAAACTTTGCAAAGGTTTTTATTATACGTGAGGGTATGAGGGAAAGATTACTATAATGAATGTCATAAGCCTTTGATTTACCTGCTTGGTTTTAGACTCTCACTATTGAATTACTGTAATAAAAGGCTGTTCAGGACAGCAAGCAGGAAATGAAGCAGCAACTGGTGATAAAAGAGGCTTTTGGGGAAAATACATCAAGAGCCCTTCAGGAAACAGCAAGATGTTCTTGCTTCAGAAACGTTTGTGCGCCTGCTTCCAGTGGGGCTGACAGCCATGCTTTAGTTTGGTTTCCTGTTTTATTCCCTAAGCTCTCCAAGGGTGGAGCCCAGGGCCGCACTCTGCCCTGCCTATGGTGGGCCAGCAGCTCTCAGCAGGGGTTTGACAGGTGAACGCTGAGAGCTGATGTCATTCAGGCCAACCCTTGTTGGGGGCTTGGTGGCCCTCATTTGTTTGCAGAGTGGGTTTAGGTGATAGCAGGAACTGGCATTTTACAAAGTGCTGTTCTGAATCACCTGAAGCAAATGCAACAAGCAAAGATGCAAAATGTAAATATTCCTGGAAGGGCTTGAGGTTCACTTTGCTGATAGCATGGGAATGAGTACGTGAAAATTAATTGCATGAGATACCTACAGATTTGGCAAGAGGAGTTGTGACAATTGCTGATGTTTTGTTTGCTCTCAGTTCATGCTGCCTCTGAAGAGCCCCTTTCAAAAAAGTTGAATGTTAAGATCCTCGCTGGATGGTTTTCAAGGGCTGCTCTACTAAATTAAACCTTTATCTGCTGTGGTCTGATTCAGGAACCTCCTCATGGATATGTGAAAGCAGGATTTGGGCCCTATTTTGAGAAAACAATGTCATGTTGCTTATTTGCAGTCAGCCCCAAAACCTGGTGCTTGGCATCTGGAAAGTGAACCACAAAGTATTTCAGAGGTTGTCCTTGTAGGCAAGAGCCAGTTCTGCTCTTCAGGATGTCCTTGTGGCAAAAATGTGATATACCAGAGCAAAAAAAATCAAAGGAACCAGGGTAGCACCCACCAGCACGGGATGTGTCTGACAAGGCTGAATCTACATGCCAGTGTTCTGTGTCCTGCAGTGACACTCCTGGCCCTGCAGCACTTGGGGGTTCTCTCCCAAAGGGAAATTGGCACTGCAAAAGTAAATCTGAAGGAGGAAGGATGGCACACAGGAGTTTCTTTGCACAGTAACGAGTGAGGGGAAATGCCAGTTGTTTGTCAGCAGTTTGGAAGTCTGGGAGTCTGACACCTTATCGATGGCCTGTGTGAGCACTGCCTGGGCTTCCCCTTCTCCTCCAAGAGGCTCTGACTTGGCTGTGGCATTTGTTTAAATCAGAGCAAAGGCTTGGAATTACAGGCGGGGTTTTTGCATGCAAAGTAAATGCTCTGAAGCTGATCAGAGGAGCTACAAAAGGGCAAAGGAGCACATTTGAAAGACAACTGGAACAGTAAAATCTGATTTAGTTGGAGCATCTGACTAGCAGATGGTAAGGAATAAACTGAAGAACGTGAAAACAACGTGGGTGTGTCAGGGGAGTGAGTTACCAGCAGGTGAAGTGTGGGATTTGTGTAGCATAAACCACAATCCAGTCTCTGAAATAGTGACAGTCGTGACACTTTCCCAGACATGAGGGTAGCTCTGATCTGCGCCAGTCCCTGGCCACAGGAGCCAGCAGAGCCTCAGCAGCTCCAGCAGCTTGGGAAAGGTGGCTGCAGGGAAAAATCTGGACTTGTTCTGTTCATACTCCTGGTATGTTCATTTTGAGAGACAGGAAAATGGTCTAGAAGGGGCAAACTCATACTGGCTGTCACTTTTTCAACCAGCCAGCAAGTGCGAACTGCCCTGATGTGACCCTCCCACCAGGCCTGCAGCGTCCTTCTCCAGGGCAGAGCTGCCCTTTGCAAGAGGCCTGGATGGGAGCACAGAGGGCTACTGGGTTTTCAGATGGCAGGAGAACACACTCAGTGTGTTCTTCAGTTCCACGTGGCTCGGTGCTTTGGTGTCTTGCTCAATAGCTCAGCTGGTCTATTTTGACTTGACTCCTTGGATCTGTGTTAATTTACTGGATTTAAATGGGAAGAATTCATTATTTCGATTCTTGGAGATACTCTAGCTTTTGAACTTAAAACAGCAGTAGCAGTGAAAACTTCCTGGCAAGTATATATATTTTTTTACACTTGATAACTGCACTTTGCCTGTGTTCTTACCTCTTGTTTGTCCCAAAGAAAGTGGAACACAGGGAAACTTGTGGCTTTTAGGTCTTTTTTCTTTAATGGACTTCACAGGAATGAACATGGAGAGTGCCTGTAAAGTTTAGTTTGTGAAGAGGGCAAACATTAGCCTTGGGAACTGTGCTTTTAGTTATTAGTCACAAGCTTTTCTTTCAAGGCTGTGAAGAAGTGGAGGGAAATTACACACGGACAAACTGTGCTTGCACAGAGAGGAGGTTGCATAACTGAGCTGAGATGACAAAAAGCTCTTGTTGAAATCAAACCTGTGTGTCTGTGGGGAATTGTAATTCCCAGTAAAAAATGCAACAGATGCATCTATAACTGAGGGATGTATCAATGGACTTGTGTAAATTATAAATTATTCCAGGTTTCAAAAGCCTTTGCAGAGCAAGGGATATGCTTGTGGTAAATTCAGCATGGCCTTGGCAAGTGCAATCCCGTGGTCTTTGCAGTCACACAATATTCAGAGCTTCCTTCTTCATCATCTTCAGCTCTTCACACCCTCCTGGTGTGACTGGCTGAGCCCCCCCAGCCCACACGTGTATTTGGTAGGCATTGGGGTGCAAGGAGGGGATTAAAAAGTCACTTCTGGGAGCATATATGGGAAGTTTCAGGGTATTTCTGGTTTTCCTCACAGTCAAAAACTTTTTATACTTAAAAACTGGAAAAATAAATGTCCTGTATGCTGGTATAAAGAAGTGCTCCTGAGAATGTGTAAGGCAAGTCCTGGTAGCGAGGGGATAAATAACAACAGTTGGAAAATTGTAATAGAGGAAAAAAAGTAAGAGGGATTAAAGCTGATTCTAGGGAAAAAACATTACTCTTGTGCTTTAAAGCATACCTCTCATAACGTATAGCCTTAGTTGCACTGGTTTTCATGAGGCATAATCACATAGTTGAAGCTTTTATAGAGAGTTTATTCTTTGAAGTAATTTTCCATATCAGAGTTTTAAAAAAAACCACAAACCCACTCATATTGCTGGATTAGTTTTTCCATCCAGAGTTGCAGCAAATTCCTGTCCCATCCATCCTCAGGTTTTTCACTTGTGTCTGTAAGGTTTTGCAAGGATTTCACTGAAGTCAATTAAATTAATCTGGATTTACCCTGGGAGTTTGCAGAGCAAGAACTGCTACATCTCATTTTTAATTGCCCTCTCTTTTTCAAACACAGGCCCTGCCTATAAAGGGGTGGGGGTCCTTTTGGGGAGGAGGGTGTAGGACCAGGTGACTGCTGATGTTTCTTCATCAGTGAATGGACTTTCCATCAGGGCAATCATCAGAGGGACTCCCAAAGGAGTTTTTCCCATTGGCACCTAAAAATGGTGTTAGATGTGGGACTTGAGCCACCAGAGATATGGGGTCTGTGGTTATTGTAGAGGAGTTGTGTGTGTTTGGTACCACTGGGACAGGATGTGAGCCAGCCTCCCAGTTCAGGAGCCCAGGAGGTGCAGGGTAACTGCAGAGGTGATGATGTTAAGGAGTGCATGTCTGGTGTGGTGTAGGTGATACACAGGACAGCTAAAAATACCTTCTTCCCCACAAATGTGGAACAGACATCTTGTTAATTATGCATCTTTTAAGCTTGGTTTGCAATTTGACTTAATATATAATCATGATTTACTTAGAGACAAATTAGCATTTGACTTTGAATTTTGGATAAGTCACCTGCATTCCCGGTGTGTTGTTATCATGGAGCTCATGCTTGGCACTTTGTGGTTTTTGGGTCAACAATGTGAGCACACTGGACAGCTTTTTTTCTTCCTGCCTCGTAAGATTTAACCTAAATCATGGCATTAAGCAACATTATGTGAATCTGGTGAGAATATACTAGTTATTAAAAGTACACATGACACGTTCCTTTTTCCTTCAAATCCAGCCAGCCAGTTGTTGCTGAGTTTCTGGATTTGTGCCCATAGGGTCTGTATTATTGATCACATAATACAGTAATTTTTGTCAATAAACAAAAATCCCCATGTTGCTCAAGTTAAGATGTGTTTGTGACATGAGGAACTGACCCCAGCACTTTGGTACATGACAAACTGGGGTGTGTGGAAATCTAACACACTGAAATGTGAACTTTTCTTTCTGGTTTTGTTTTGTTTTCCAGGTGTTGTGTTTTTTGGTGTGTTTTTTTGGTTGGTTTTTTTTTAAAGAAAAAAAGAAATTGCTTTTGAAAGGTAGAAATAAATCTTAAATGCCTGTTTCCACTGTGATCCACATTCATTTATTTCTCTGTTTGCTTTCATGCAAAGTCTGTGGTTCTTATATCTATCAAAACTTTTGGTAATCAAGCAGTCTCAAAACACAAGGCCTTGCAGCCTGACTCCAGTGTCAGGACACTCATGAGAAGGGAGCACAAAAAGGAGGTAAGAGATGCACTGTGGCCATTTAATAATCAATATCAACTGATTGAGCAGGAAAAGCACTTTCTGGGTATTTTTTCTGCTTTATTGTTTGCACGCTGCTGCTCCAGTTCCACAAAGCTCCTGGGAGTCTCTATAGTTTATAGTACATGACTCATTGGTCTTTTGACACTGAGCTATTTGACACAGAGATTTTTATTTGTAGTTCCGTGGAGAAATGTATGTACAGATAAAGGTTACAGCAGGAGGTGAGTGGCCCTCAAATTGTGTTACCTTTAAAAAGTCTGTTCTCCCCGTAAATGTTAAATAGGATGGCAGTGATGCCCCTTACAGAAGGCTCAGGCCGTGCCTCTGTGGTTTGTGTACATACAGCCACAATGGAGGTAGTGAAAATACCTTTTACAGGCTATTTACTTCTCCCATAATCAAAATGGCACTGAAACAACCCAGCTTTGAAAGTGCCTTATTGAGTGTCTTACTGTGAACCAGACCTGCTTCTCTTCAGCTTGGTTTAACAAACAGGTAGGAATATTAAGCAAGAGGATGTGATCATACTGCAGTGTTCTTCCCTTTCCTTTCCCTTTTCCAATCGTTGTGGTGCCAGTGATCTCAGGTGCTTTGGCCACTGCCTTTTAGGAAGGGTTTGGTGACTTATTGGTCAGTCTCCAGCAACACTTAATAGGAAGTGCCCTAAATATATGTGCAAATAAACACCTGGAGCTCAGCAGCAAACTCCCCCCAGGCTTCACTTAAACATTTTGTAGATTCAAGAATGGAAAGGCAGGAGAGCAAATGCTGAGGATAACAAGGGGCTCTGTGCCAGGTAGGTTCTCCTGGGAGCTGCTTGGAGGCAGGGAATGATTTTATCTCCCCACTGCCCTCAGGAGCCACCAGCATTTCTGCTCCTCTATCCATTAGAGGAGCACAAAGGAGGCAGAGCTGGGCTGTGTGAGGGTCAGACCGTGACCATCCCTGTTCTTTAAGGAAATTTGTTCAACTGTGCATGATTAATTTTTTCCTCCAGTGCATCACTTAGAGCCACTGAGAGCATTTTGCCCAGAAATACAGTAGCTACTTTCTTAGCTGCAAAAATCAGTGGGTATTTAAACTTCCTGGAGTCTCAATAAGCCCAAAACAGCCACTCACTGTGAACCCTTTGCTCTGCCTCCGTCCAATGCCCTGCACTTTGTATTCTTGTTGGAATTCTTATTCAGTAGTTTATCTCAAAGAAATGGCAAGGATTACTCTGCAATTCCATCTTTAGAAGAGGTCTCCCGATTGACAGCTAAAAGTTTCTCTAGTTATCTCCAGGTGTTTCAGGATCTAAAAATTGCTGTGGAAAAGCATAAATTATTTGGGGCAGAGTTAGAAATTCTGTAAAATGAGATTATTGTAATGAATGTGGAAGGAGGCTGCATACAGAAGTCAGTCATGCCAAGCTGCTAATAACCTCAAATGATTATAAATAGCCTTTTGACAACTTGAAGTGATAGCTTCTCTCATTTTTGTGCTGTTATTCTGTGTCTGACAACAAGGATCCTGTATTTTGAAGTCTGAAGCCCTCATTCGGTAGTTATCTGTTTTGATGGGGAAATGGGGTAGAGGAGAAGGGAAAAGGAGATGGTACTGTTGGTCCCCACACTGCCCTGGGTGTTGATGTAAAGGTGTCAATAAAATAGTCATGGTTTGGCACATGTATAGCTATGGGTATTCTGGGTTTTCCTGCTGGGGCTTTCAGGCTTCTATTCCAGATCTTTGCAATTCATGCACTTCAGGTTTTGGTCAGGCAAATCTTCCTGAGAGGAGAATAAAATAAATTATAACCTACATGGGACATTTCAGTTGATTAAGTTTTCCATCCTCTGAGGAAAACCCTTTTTAGAGGTTGGGAAAACGAGGTGGTAAAATGTGCCTAATTACAGTTGACTCCAGTGGATGAACTTCCGTGTTAGTCTGGAAAAGTTAAAAAGGAGCCCATGGTTATTTTAAAATTAATTATCACCCTCCTGAAGTCTTGCTGAAGAGAAAAAGAACAGCTAGGCAAAAGCAGGCAGTAAAATGACTCACAGATGAGGCAAAGTCTACCATATGTCAGCTGCACCTTAGACCCTGTGGGTGCTGCCTCTGTTTGTGACAAGGGGGTATTTTTGCTGAGGTATTCCAGGACACCTTGTGCTTCCCATGGCAAAGCCCTGGCGTTTGGTGGGTCAGACATAGCAGAAACAACACCGGGCTGCCTTTTTTGTTTAGGATTCAGTTCTATTTTACAACTAGATGCTGAGGCCCTCACAGCACTTATATTATAATGTAAATATTTGAATTATTTTTCATAATTGATCACCTGACTTTAACATCTGCTGAGTACAGGAGATGCAGGAGCTGAGGGGGTAAAAAACCATGTGTGGATCTGCTCAGCAGGGCATTGGCTCGGCTCTCCTCAAATATTTCCTCCTGACGTGTTGGTGCTGAACATGTGGGCACTTCCTGGTGGCATCAGTTCCATGGCTGCTGAGGACTTCGATGTACTCAGAGTCATTTACACTGCCTAGAAAACGGGGAGCAAGGCTTGCTGAGAGGCCCCTGAGCAATCCTCTCTCCAGCAGGCACAGGGCTGGTGGAAATTTCCCCTGGGACATCCCTGGCAAAGGGAAAACTTGCAATCAGGTCTGGCTCCCCCTGCTGTAAGTGTGACTGGGGGTGTGTGATGGCTGGAGGTAACACTGTCCCTGACCATGGCACCTTTGGCCAAGGACAAATCCCATTAACTACAAAGGACAAAAAGCTGATTGAAATGTTTGCCTTGGACAGAGGAAAATAATTCTGCCTTCCCTCCCTAGGAATAGGGTGATTTGTTATTTTAAAGCTCTATTTCTGTTCACTGTTTATCCACACCCTCCCAAGCATTACACAGCCTGTTAAATTAAGTGCAGCATCCAGGAGTGTTTTGTCCAAGAAGCTGGGTTGTAAAAAGGTACCAGAAAACTCTGCAACGGAGCCTCAGGGCAGTAAAGCAGCTGCTCCAGTAGGGATGGGGATTCTCCTCTTTTGGCTCCCTTATCTTCTTTGCCCTTATGGTCGACAAACAGAGAAGGCAAACTGTTGCCTCCTCATGCAACTGTGAGACTTACAGAAGTAGCAAAACCACTTCAGTCATGCTATGGAGTAATAATAAAACAGTTCTTAGTGGGTTTGGCTATTTATGGATCTTATGTTGGAGCTGCAGTGGGGTTTCCCTGTTGATCCATGTTACAGAAAGCTGCAGCATGGCCGAGGAGCTAAAATTGTATTTTACAGTCTGGGTCAGCAAATCTTTTGAAGTTCATTGATTAAAGCTCAGTGCAAAGTTATTTTTGGATGGCAGTTCCGACCTATCCCTGACTTTGTGGAGAGAGTTTAGAGAAACCCAGGGCTCCTGCATGCCACAGTACATGGTACCAAATGGCAGAGGAGGGTGGTGGCCAGGGAGGACACTGGGTGAAGCACAGTTGTGGCAACACCAGGCAACTCCTTGTGGAGCCCAGACAGACGCAGCTCCGTGTTTCCTGTGGGAGTAACACACTCCCGGCACTTCTCTGAGGGAGGCAGCGGCTCAGGCAGGGCTGAAGGGAGCTCCTTTGGCAAAACCCTTGTGATTCAATGGATGAGGCTCTGTTAGGCTTCCTGGACAGTAGGCTTGCTGTGGTAAAAGAGGAATTGGAGAGCTCTTGGAGAAAGGCAGAATCTGTCTGAAATCTGCAGGTATAAGAGCTGCCACAGAAGTTGTAGATGCATTGTACTAAATTCAGCAAAAGTTGAGAGTAAAGTCTCAAGAAGGAGTTAAGGGAGAGAAAACATCTAAAATAAATCTCTGGCACTGGCTCTATTTATGTGCTGGAGGCGCAGACAAGGAGAGGAACAAAAAAAGTGCATGAAAGCATTTTATGGAGACTGGAAATTCCTTCGTAGAGTGAAGCTGCTCTTTTGTCCTCTTGCTTTGAGGAGGGACTTGATATTTGTCTTCTGGGTCAAACTGAGAGACAATATTCCATGTGATTTAGGAGATCAACATAATTCATTTAATTCACCTAGAAAAAGAAAAATCACGGAACATCACCTGTGATTAAATCAATCTGGTGCCATTATGTTCTGCTCACAGACATTCCACAATCAGGAAAACAAGGGGACATCTTCAGATGGATTCTTTGCTGCCTAAGAAATGTGAGGTGATTTCTTTTTCACCAATCAATGTACTTAATGTACAACCAGTATATTTTAAGTCAATGTATTTAAACTGAAACTGCACACCAAGGCTTTAAGTCAGTACTAAGAAAAAAAACAACACCAAAAACACCCCCCAAAACATATCCCCCCACCAAAAATACCCAGACAAACAAAAAAATCAACCAACCAAACTTAAAAATACCCAACAAACCAAAAAACCCAGAAGCAGCGGTAAATGTACTCTCATTGCAACTCTCACCTCTAAATGCTACAGGGTGATGATGCCGACAGGTTTTTGTCCTGAACATCCTCTAAGAGTGATTATTTGTCCTCATTCGTTACTTGATAAGAGTCCCCTTCCCTCCAGGTCAGTCTAAGAACACCACGCACAACGCCCTGGGATCAGCCAGGGAACTGTTATTGTATCAGTTTCAGGCTCATTATTTTCTGGAGGGGGAGAAGGTGGGGACATTTAATAAGATCAGTTACCCTTGGAGGTAATTTAAATTCTTCTCTCTGTAGTTAATGAGCAAAGCAGACAGGAACCTAAAGATGAAGGTGGTTATGCTAGTGCTGTCAAAAGCTGCATAAAAGTGACTGAGAGTCTAAGACTAAAATAATGATTTTGTATATAATTAACAGAAAGTTCTCAACAATTGGTATTAATGCTCCCAGGAAGGTGATGCAGATATTTGGTTATTTGACTTTAGTCAGATTTTACGTGCTTGAAGCATAATCACAGCTGATGAAACAGCACAATTTTAAGTTACTGATTCCTGCCTAACGAGCTTCCTTAGCATCACTCAGGGAACTCATTCCCAGCCTTTGTGGAGCACAGTACTTGTGATTAATGGGGACGAGAGAATTCACCACGTGGAGGCTTTTGAGTTGGAAAGAAATTCAGAGCTCCTATCCCAAACTGCCATTTATACACTGCTAAATGCAGTGTCCCAAATCCTGAGACCACTTTTTCCCATTTTGTAGAACTGGTAGCCAACACCCAATCTTTACCTGCTGGAGGAGATTCTTGTCAGGCAGTTGCTGTGCTAATCGTGGTAAATATTTTGTATGTGATATCACTAATTTCTATGCTGGGAACTATGGGACTTGTCCATGGCAGGGAACATCCTAAGGATGGTTGTGTTTTACACCAATGTCATCGTGGATTTGGGATAATCGGGGGTGCCTTTGCTGTGCCCGCTGGTTTTGGGGGCTGCTTTCACTGCCGTGGATTGGCTGCTAAGTCTCTGTTTACTGAGCCCCTCTGCTTTGCTTTAACAGTTCTGCCACTGCAAACCAGCCCAGAGAGACTGATTGCTGAGCCGAACGATTGCGCGCCGATAACACCGCTGATAAACGCCTGAGAAGGTGAGAAGGGACAGGATGAGCCACGGGAACCGCTCCCTCCCCGGCCACTGAAGGGCTGCCTCCCAGAAGATGGAGCTGTTTCCCTGAGACTGCTGATGGAGACCTTGTAAGTTCAGTATCACATGAAATTGGGGAATTCTTACAGATGTCGGGGAATTATTCTTCACAGCTGAGAGGAGAAATGAGCATGCTGACCATAGTTATTTTATTAGAAAAGAAGGGCTTTATTTGGTTTTCACCTTAGTAAATTATACTTCTTAACAGTAATAGTACATGAAAGTAAATACAGTTATTAGAGTCCAGATGCCAACCTTTTTTTTCCTTTGAAGCTGCACATGATTCTTGGCAGACGTAGGTATATAAAGCATTGCAATTTTCTTGAGTTTCTCACTTGATTAGAGAGGGGGTGATTTGTCTTATTGACAGCAATCACTCCCTTTTTGCTGGAATCAAATCCATTTACTTCTCTCTGGGATGGAGAGGGGTATTTGTTTCTGGTGTGCTTTGGTTTCCTCCTGTGAATGATAAGGCTGGGAGGGATTTTAAATTTCCACGTTGAAAATCAGGTGAAAAAGTAATGAGCACAGAAGATTGAAAGAAAAAGATGGATGTTGATTTTTGCTCAAGGAAGGATGGTTTGTGAGAATCCACAGTCCCTTGTGTTGGGGCTGAGCAGCAGAGCCCTCCCGGGATCAGGTGTTGAAGGAAATAGAAAGTACATGGGCACTTGAACACTTTTGTAATGTGCTTATGTGTATTTAGTGTCTGATCTTCCTCCTCTAAAAGCAGCATTAACCCTCTCCCTCCTTCCCTTCCCTGATCACCCCAAATCTGGGGTAAGGCTCTTGGTCTCTCTCAAGCCCGGACACACCGAGGAGCCCCTCTGGGAACTGGACAAAACTGCTGTTAATGACACCCAACAACTGTCAGTGTCTCAGCTTCACTGTGTGGCTGCTGTGAACATTTTACTTTTCATTTTATTGCTGCAGATCAGATACTGGTTTTTACAGCTCGCATGTGTGCTATCTAAACTGCAAAAAAGATTAAGAAGAAGGGAAGTTTTATAAGCATTGACGTGGTTGTCATGACTACCTAAGCCACTTTGCTGGTGCCATACAAGTCTTTCACTTTATCTGTCTTGCTTTCATACAAAAAAACCCCCTACATTTATATCTGCATGAGAGTCTGAAGAAACAGGGCTCAAGAAACATCCATAAGCATAAATATGTGTGTGGAGTGTGTGACATGCAGGCGAGGCTGAGGCTCATGCCCCAGTCAAATCACCAATGTGTGTGTTCAGTGTGTGCTAAGTGCCTTGCACAGGGCGAGAGCCGGGTCCAACGTGTCTCTGCTTTTGTCTGAACTGACAAGACCTGGAGTCCTGGCAATCAGGGCTCCACATGACCCGGGAAATGGGCTCCTCTTACTGGGCAGTGCAGGTGTCCTCCCTGAAGCTGTCAGCATTAGAAAGTTTGAATTTATAGATATGTATTCTTAAGTAGCCTCCCCATCTCTTTTTTGAAGTCTATAAGCCTCTTCCACAGGTGTGTAAGGCTGGAACGGCTGGGGTGTGTGAATGCTCTCTTGGAAAAGTACAGTTGAGCCTCCAAAGCCTTTTTTGGTGGTTTGGGGGTTTTCTTTTTCCTTTTTTTTTTTCTGTAAAGGAAGGGTTTGCTCAGTGACAGAGTCATGGATCATGTGCAAGAGCACAACCAGAAACAGGAGTAGTATGTGTGTAAATGTTAGCATCTTCCTGGTGCTTTATTTCAGGCAAGCAGAGGGTAAGCACAAGGAGAACAAGGAAAAGTACTAAGTGTGTTTGGAAAAAGAAAGATGTACCATGCTCTGGGCACAGGGTCTCCAAAACAACAAAGGGCAGTTTGAGATAAAGTTTTGTTGCCAGGAGACTGTAACCATGAAACAGAAATGCTGATTAGCTGAGATACTTGAGAGATGATGAAAAAAGACTCGGTGTCTGTGTTATGTCAAAAACATGAAACAACACAGTTATCTTGGAAAAGTTAAACACAACAACGCAAATCCTAACGGCAGTAAATCCAACCCAAGTGCAAGTGGTCACAGGCTGATTTAAAGTTTAAGAGCATAGCTGGAGCTGGCCATTAAATGACCCAGGAGTTAAATTATCAGAGGAAGAGGAAGATGAAGAGAGTAAATGTATGCAGCTCCATCATTCTTTGAGCACTGAATCAGCTCAAACCTGTTGGAGAATGGGCAGCAGAGGTGAGAGGAGTCTCTGTAACCTGTGTATGCACTGTTTTGTGCTTTCCTAAGGAGCCAGGAACTTCTGAAGAGAATCATTACAGCATAAAAAAGCATTTTAAGTTCCAGGTGGGCATCAAAGAGAAAAGTTTAGGAAGAAATCTGAAAGAAATCAAATGAAAGGGAACAAGGATAGAATTTCAGAAGACAGGGGTCAGGTTCTTTTAATGGTAATAGGAAAATAATAACTTTCAAAAAAAAGAAGCCCTCTGTTAAAAATCTTCTCTTTTATGTTCCCCTGGAAAGGCTGTCATGGTCAGAGGAAAAGAAAATTGTCCACCATGCTGAGGCAGGTTTGCATTCTTCTCTGTCCTTTGGTTCCTGACAAAGCTGGCAAATACCTGTGTAAGAGAAAACATCTGCAAAAGGCTTCTGTAGCTGGAGGGGGAGGGGGGGGGGGATACGAAGGAAGTTTCACAAGAAAAATAATTTCCCTGTGTCCATCTGCTTTTAAATCAGGTGTGGGGAAAATCTGGAGTTGTGAAAGCATTTGCAATTCCTGAAAAAATGGTAGACTATTCAATAATGTTATTAGAATAAAATCAATGATTTATACTAAGCATTCCTAAAAATTGCAAAACGTAATTTAATTATTTTGCCAGTGGGGAAATGGTGAAGAAATGAGTTTCGCTTGCTTAACTTAATTTTTGTTTCTTAGCACAAGGTTTGTAATTACTTTAAGTAAGCAAGTTATTTGTTTCCATTAGCAGTAATTGACAAGTAAATGTGATAGTGACATATTTTCTCCCGGAAAACTCTACTAGCAAGTCCCTGTAGTTAAGAGCTCTGACCAAAATTACCATGCCAGGTGGATCTCCAATGTGTGATCCCAGAGACTCAGCTCTCCTTAGCATAATGCATCCATTAGTAATTGGAACCTGTAGGTCCCTGTTCCTGCACACTCTGCAGTAACACGCCTTAAATCCTCCATGAGAACAGGCAACATTATCAACATAGCAAGGTTTTATTTCTGTTTCTCAGCTAATCTGTTTTATTGTGACTTTGGCTGCTCTGCAAGAAACATGAAATAGGCCTGGATCTGTTTTCTACCTGTGGGATGGATGGATTTAGAGTGTGTTACTCCAAGGGCTTTCCTTCTGGGACACTGCTGCTGCTTTGTTATTCCCATCATGGGAGTGCTGGACACAGTGTCTGTGAGCAGAATCCTGCCAGTTCCCAACTCCTGGTCCCTGTGCCTCTCCAAGTGCTGTTCCCCAGTGTTTTGCAGTAATGTGTGTGATTAGCTGCTGCTGCTGTTCTATTGATTGATACCAGGCTAAAGACAACCTGTCAGGCTTGGCTTCCTTGAAAAATGTGTATTAGAGGCTGGATACTTCCAGGAACTGTTTGTCACTGGGTTTTTGCTGCTGTAAACAACTGCTGATACCAACCTTCTGTAAATGCTAAATAAAACTGCCTTTTCCTGCCTTTCCCTGGGAAACTACCGCGTGTCCTCCGAGCCCCAGAGGAGTCACTGGGGGTGGCTTTTAACAACCTGTGGCAGGAAATCCATCCTGTGGCACAGTTAGGGAGTGCCCAATCCTCTGCGGGTCATAAATGGTTCTGGAGCTTCTCTAAGCTGAAAGTCATCAAGCAGTTTTAAAAACCAAGAGTTCATAGTAATTAAGGGCTTTTTTCATAGAATATGCCCTGTGCAGCTCGCCCCCAGGCACCTTGGGAGTGAGAAATTACAGAAAGAAAGCAGATTGGGGAGACACACAGAAATCCTCAGGGAACCATAGCTGCCTCTTTTCTTCCTTCTCAATTCAATTGTTTCCTGCCACAAGGAGACTTAGGAAAATAAACAGAATTATCATCTGGGAAAGGACAATGCCAATTGATGAGTGCATTGTGTGGCAGCAATCTCTTCATTGCACTGGTAGATGACAAAAATCGTTCCTAATGAGGGTTTTCATTGCTTGCAAACTCAGCCATTGCTGATCAGCCCCTCACGGATTAGAGATGTTCAGGAGCAGCCAACTATCTGCAACAAAGGAGTACATTTTCTCAGGATAAAAAAGCAAACTGAGGATTACAAGGACCCAACAGTCTTTATCTGCAGAAAATCCTTGTTTCAGGTTTCTTACCTCTTCTTAAAGGCTTGGAATAAATAACATTGATTTCCTTTAAAACTTAATGTGTTCACTGTTAAAGTATTCACACATCTTAGAAAAGAGAAGGGATTATTTTGCTTTTAAGCCTTCCTTCAATGCGAAACAATCTCTATTCTGTCAAATTTGTCTACAAATTATAAAATTTCAGATGGATATTATATGTATTTATTTATACTTATTTGAGTTGTTCCTACAGGGATTACTTCTCAGCTACTAACTGGAGGTGGAAACATATCTGGAAACTTTCCAGTTCCTATCTCTTTGTGTCAATGCAAATATGTAGATGCAGAGGAAGGCCCTTAAATTGGGGTCAGTGGAGCTGTTTCCTTGAACTCTTTTTCCTGCCTCACCTGCCCTTTGAGCTGTTTCCTGGCAGCGATAGCTCTGAGTCCAAAGGAAATACCTGAGTGAAGGTTTGTTGTGTACAGGCTCTCTGTATTATTTTGTGGTTTCTTAATGCTGAACTCCCAGCCAGTCCATAACATCTGGCTGCATTTATCCACTTGGCACAGAAACTCTCTTCTAAGTGCTCTGTTTCTGCAGAGTCATGGAAGATACGCTGGGAGCTGACCCACAGAAAAAGTACCCTGGGAGAGCAGAGCAGCCCTGGGTCACCTGCTGGGGGATAATTGATCCCAGTACCTGCTTTACAGGCAGAGGGAATCGAAGCCCTTCCCACTGGGGCTTTGTCTGACTCGGAGCTGTTTTTTCATTAAGGCCTCATTGTCAATGAGCTGCCCCAAGACTGGAATAGGATGCCCTCCGTGGGGGAATGGCAAACACTGGCAGGCATCATTAGCAGTGTCTGTTCTGTAGGTGGGGTGCTGGGCTCTCAAATAGAGACAAGCAGGATCCATGTTAATGCCTCACTGCTCCTGGCACTGGGGTTTGCAAAAATCCCCTGTAGCTGGAACACTGCTGCCACATCCAGAGTACAGCTGTGGCTTGTAAGCTCCTGAAATATTAAATGGTTATTGATTTCTTATCCCAGGAAATGTGATTGTTTAAGCCAACTGAAACATCCGTAGATCCTTAACAAAACTGGAAGTGATGGGTTTGAAGGGAGGATATGGTAGAACAGCTGGAGGGGGGAATGGCCATTACCGCAACCAGGGTGTTGCTGAATGCCAGCAAAATAGCCTGGAAGTCCTGGATTGCCTTGGTCTCTTGTTCATTTGGGAGCAATGCAGGGCTCAGCGGCTCAGCAGCACAGAGTTTGCTGGGGGAGGATATTCGTGCTAGAGGAGTTTATTCTGTAGTTAAACTGGGGTGGATTTTGGATGGATTTAGAAATAAGGTCATTCCAAACTCAGAGGCTGGGGCCGAGGGATGTTCCCTTCTCCTGTGGTTCAGGTTTTCTCTCTCAGTGGCTTATATCCACTACAAAGAGTTTCCAGGAAAGGTTATTCAGCATTAAGTGTTCAGCCCTTGGAGACCTTCAGGGAAGAAGCCAAGGAAGTGAAGTGCATATTTTTGCAGAGTATTTTTCCATGCAGCTCTGGCCCTTTGATCTGAAATGTGTAACCTGTAACATGCCTATTCCATTGCAGCATATCCAAGCCCTCAGTTCAAGTGTTGAATAGAGAAGAGTCCAGTTTGCAGAGTGGATTTAAACTTCTTCAGGGTTTGGAAAGGTTCTGTTTACAATGAAATTCTCTTCACTCTCTGTTTCAGATTACAAAATCTGCGCTACATACTTTTATTTTTCACATGACTTCAGCAGCGTCTGGGTTTGCTATCGCTCTCCAGGCTGTATTTTTCCTTTATTTTAAAATTGTCAGACATTTTAACATAAGCAAGCTCCTGATTAATAACTACTTGGCTTTAGCAAACAGCTCTTGCTGGGTGGTTACCTTGAGCCAATTCCTATTAGTATTCCAACACACGCAGGAAGTGTTCTCCCTCATTGGAGGCTGATGTTACATCTCTTTAGCCACTTATAAAATAAAGCTAAGTGAATTAGTATTGATTCCCTTACTTGTAATAACAGGAATGCAACCTAATCACCTCTCCAAATCACCCAGGCATTCCTGACTGGGGCTGGAATGGAAAAAATGTATGGAGAGGACAGGAAATGTGTTGTTGAAGGGAACTGACAGGAACTTACCCAGGCAGGGCTTGCACTCCACCTGGGCAATGAGAAATATTTTAAATATTAAAGTTGCAAGGTAGAAGTTCTTACTTCCATGGTATCTTGAATTATGTTTGGGTTTTATATTGACAACAAAGATTAATTCATATTTTACAAGGCTTCACTCAGAAGTTCAATCTCTCACTGCATTTCTCCTGTTTTGTTAAGCTCACACTCCCACTCTCTGGGAGAGTGTTCCTTCTTTTTCTGTTTTTCTGAGCAGGTCAGGAAATTTATTATTCTTATTACAGGCTCTAAATGCAGATACAGTGGAGAGAAAGAAAGATATGAAGTTGTTGAGATTTTCTGAGAAACTTTTTTCTTTTTGTGTCTGACTAGTTCTTCCCTTCTTCAGTCTTAAATAGGCTAAACCCTCCTTTCTTCCCTCCCTCTTCCTGCAAATACTGGAACACCAGAGCAGAACACTATGTTATGCTGGACAATTTACAGAAGTTCTGCTGTGCATACTGAAAATCATCTTGCAAGGCTCAAAATACCTATGCTGCTGCCAGAAATGCTGCTGCTGTTTTTTTAAAAAAAAATAATGATAATAAAAAAAGAGACCATCCAGAATAGAATTTGTCATTAAGAAATGCTGACCAGCTTTTCTGATCAACCTACTTTGTGCACAGTATTTGACTGGCTACAGGAAGCTATTCTTACGTAATACTACTCCTGGTAAAGGTCACACAAATATTCAAAAAATGCTATGCACAGCTTTTGCAGGGCATTTAGGACCTCATCAAACCCAACAAGGAAAGGAACTATTTAAAAAGTTGAAATGTTTAGCCTAAACTACTGCTGTTTACACACAGAGCTGAGTTTCGAGAGAGGTTTGTTCTTCACTGAGCTTTTCCAAGTGCACTTCTTCCACTTCACTGCCTCAGGTTTCCAAAACTTAAGGCAGAATTGCGTCTTCAATGAAGGTTCCATGGAATGTCACCTGCTGTGACATCCCAGTGCTCAGCAATCCTCTATCCCTCTGCCCCTCCCCAGAGGTGTGTGACACACTGCCTCTGTTTCCCATAAAGCTCGTCTTGTATGTTCCTGAAAAGATAAAAAGGGACCCACACAGCTCCCAGATTAGTGTCACTTACAGATTTATTAAATCTCTTCCAAAAACCTTCAATCAAATAATTCTTGTAGTGGCTGTTTGTGGGCAATGGGTAGAGATGAACAGTAGAATCAAATGTGCAATAAACTTCTGTGGGGAGACCATTCTCTTTGAGTGAGTGGTAACCAGGCTGTATTTCAGAGGACAGAAAAGAGAAACCATTATTCACAGTGAAATGTAACACACAATGCATTTGTGCAAACATGAAAGTGATAATAATAAAATTCCCTGTTTCTCATGCCCCTTTCGACGTAATCAAACATCTGTTCCACTTCCAGAGTGACATCCCCACCTGCCACAGCTGAGCCTGGAATGGCTGGTGCTTTTATTCCAGAGAGCTTTCAAAACACAAGTCAGAACAAATCTATTCAATATTCTTTTTGTTGCTGTTCATTTTATGATGTCAACAAACTCTGCAGCAATTTGCTATAAATGCAGTGGTAGGGAAGGAATTTTCATTTTAAAAAGTAGGAAGAAAATGACAAATTAAAACCCAGTGGTCAGGATATACCTTGCTGATGTAGAAAATATATCCCTAACAATCAGTTTAAGCAATGCTGGAGCACGCTGTCAAAGACTGGACGGAGACACCGCGACCTCTCTCTGGAAGCTCCTTCTGGAGCTGGGGGTAACTCCTACTAGAATGTTCCTTTGTCTGACAGCTGAAGGGCTGCCTGGAAGCTGAATTCCCAAAGCTGTTCCCAGGTCCTGTTGTGCAGTGAGAGCATGGCAAGCTGACTGTAGGACTCAGCTTTCCCATGGGAGCGCTGTGGCTGTTGTTGAGAGGGAAGGCACTCCCAGGAAGCTGAATGTTTCATTTAACCATCTGTATTTGAAGCAGATATAGGAATTCTGCAGTGTCTCTCATCTGGAATTTCACTGTTGTCTGTGGAATTGCCAGTGTTGGTATGTACGTCGCACATAAAATAACTCCACATTTCTGCTTCCTTCGTTGTGATGATGTGACATGAAAGAAATTAGGTTGGGTCTTGAGGTATGGTAAAACATATTTCGCTGTGTGCAGGGGCAGAGAAGTCCTGTGGGACACTTTTATTGAGCATGAGTTTACTGCTAGCTTGGCTCCGAGGTTAAAAAAAGAAACTTCAAGCCCTGAAAAGCCCTTTTCCAGCCATTTTTCACTTCCATTTTGTTCCATTCCTTTTCCTGTCACTCTGTTGTACACATTTTTTAAATTATCAGAATATACAAATAATTTTTAAAGTTAAGATGTTCATATCTCAGGATGAAAAGTTACCCATGTAATTCCTGCCATTGCACAACAATAATCACCACCAGGAGTTCTGGGATTCTTTAACCAATGAGAATCAGGAGAGATTCCTGTTACAGCAGGAATTCATGAATATCAAAGTCTGTTTCTTTATGATTAAAGGCCAGTTTGACAGGATATCATCTGCTGATTCATATGATTAAAAAATAAGAAATAACTTTTAGAAAAGAGGAACCTTCAAGTGTTTCACCTGTTTTTAAGCTGAATATCATTCTTTCCTGAGAACCTTTTAGAATTTGCACATAGGCATATCTACTTGCCTTTGTCCCATCTGGAAATAACTATTTTGAAACAGGAAAGGCATTTTCCTGCTTAATGTTTTTCTCCATTTTCAAGATTTTTTTTTTCCATCTAGAAGCAAAAAATTAGTTCACTTCTGAATATTGCCATCTATTAACACCCTCTGCTAAATGAAATGCAAGCCTTTGAACTGGATTCAGATGAAACCATCCTGCGCTCAATCCATTAACACTTCCTTTAGGAAAGGCTTGGATTTGCTCATGTCTAAAGTCACTGTAGGGCAGCATTGAGGATAATGGAAAATCAAGTGTCAACTGTTGTCTTTTTACAGTAAAAACATGATCAATATTCCAGGGGCACATTATTTTAAAGGAAGGTTTCCAACTCCATAAAGCCAAGATGTTTGACTGTGAGCAGACAGTGACATTGCTCAAATGTGACCATTTTTGGCATTATTAATAAACCCCAGTGTTCCTCAGAAAGGGCAAAATCACCTTTTATCATTCCGTTTTTTGCACTTGCTGATACTTACATGTGTTAGAAGCTGGTCTCTCTGGGCTTAATTACTGGGGGGACACCTTGCATATTAAACTGAATTATTTTTAATTTTAAAAACCTGCTTGAAACTCTTCATGCTGCAGCATGAAAAGCTTTCTACTCTCTTGGTTTGCTCCTTAATGGAGGATCAAACACTCTCTGTTTGCTTATTCCAGGAACAAATGCAAGCAGTGGCACAGAAATGTACTGTACACTGTTTTAGTTATTGGGAGGGGAAAAAATCACCACTTTATTCTTAATATTTTGGCTAGATCCACGGACTCCATAATTCACTGCAGGCAGACTCTGGCTTGGTGCTGTTTATGGGATAAGCCCTTCACTGGTAGGAATAGGTGTGGTTTTATTGTCCTCTGAATTTCCTCAGCTCTGCGTGGCTCCAGAAGTGGTGTTTGAAATACCAGAGTACCCAGGCAATGGTAGAGCTTCGAGCACATTTAGTCTCTCATGGGAAAAATCCCGTGAAATCCTGGCCCTGCTGAAGGCAGAAATCCTTCTTTTTCTTTGTTCACAATCAGATGTCAGGAGGATCCCTGCTCCCCCCAGAGCAGCTTTAGCACCGGCTACCTGTGCTGGCCCTACTCAGCCACGCAACTGCCTTTGCTTTTTAATTACAGAGAGGGAGGTGGTAGCACAGTTCAGCTGCTTCTACACCATTGATCCAGATCATTAACTGAGCACAGGAACATCAGGAGGGAAAAGGGGTGTTTTGCACACTGCTAGTAAGTACTGGCTTTTAAGGGAATTTTTCGTAGGATCATGGAATGATTTAGGTTGGAACAGCCCTCTAAGATCATCCAGTCCAGCCACTCTGCCAGCACAGCCAAGGCCACCACTAACCCATGTCCCCAGGTGCCACATCCACACAGCTTTTAAATGTTTCCAGGGATGGTGGCTCCTCCACTGCCCAGGGCAGCCTGTTCAATGCTTGATGATATTTCAGTGCAGAAATTTTCCCGAATATCCAATCTAAGCCTCCCCTGTGGTCTGAGCATTTGTAGCTGCTGCCACAGGGTGCAAGAAGAAGCTTTCCTGGGAGATTACCACTAATTGTGTCTGTAAAAGGCAGGAATGCTGGGCTAATTTCAAATGATGGATTATGTGTAAAATCAGCTTTCCTTTGGAAAAATTTCTCCTTTATGGTGAGTAATGAAAATAATACTTCTCTGGTCATGCTGAATATATTAATGATTAATGTAAAATTAAGATAAATCATTGGTGAGCAGTGCAGTAAATATGCACTGAAATCAATCAAGTTTACATCACATCTTATTAATTACTGGGATTCTCTTCCACCAGGCTGGTTTGCTGTGTTCACTGTGTTCTCATGCTCCTGAGCCACTTCCATGCTCACATCCCAAGTGAGCATCCTTTCCCGGAGGGATTTCATTCTCCTCAGTACCCACTCACATCTTAGCAAATAAATCCTTGTGTACTAAATATCACAGCACTCAGCCAAGGACTTGCTGTCCTGGAGGTCACAGGGTGTTTGGAAGGATTTAAAGCTGACGGTGCTGCTGAGGAATTGTCAGTGTTCTGCCCCCAAAATAAGCAGGTTCATTAAGGAGCCATTTAATTTCCATTTCCATTTCTGTTCGTGTCCCATACAACTGAGAAAGAGGGAGGTTCTGTGATCAGCCAACACATGGCCACCAGTGATGGGCGAGTTCTTAGTGTCTCCCACCATTATTATTTTTATTATTATTGTTATTGTTATTATTACCCATTTGCTCTCTGTCCTAAGTATCCTGATGGACTCATCCACTGGGCTCTGAGTTGCAGCTGGACAGCAGCACCATCCGTCAGGGATTCCAGGGCGTGGAACAGGCTGGAGGCTGCAGTAGGGGACACATGGGACACCTGGTGTCTCCTGGCTTCCCGTCCCCAGCTCCAGCTCTGAGCTCCGGGGCTGCTCTGCCCCAGGAGGGGGAATCCTAAACCAGCACAGCACCAGGGGCTATTCCTCCTGACCTGGATCTCTGCTGTGCATGAGGAGAGGGAAAGGAAAGGAAAGGAAAGGAAAGGAAAGGAAAGGAAAGGAAAGGAAAGGAAAGGAAAGGAAAGGAAAGGAAAGGAAAGGAAAGGAAAGGAAAGGAAAGGAAAGG
>VYZT01026490.1:24406-40979 GCA_013400735.1 Pomatostomus ruficeps
AAAGGAAAGGAAAGGAAAGGAAAGGAAAGGAAAGGAAAGGAAAGGAAAGGAAAGGAAAGGAAAGGAAAGGAAAGGAAAGGAAAGGAAAAGGAAAGGAAAGGAAAAGGAAAGGAAAGTCCAGAATTTCCACAAACTCTGGTTTTCCCCCTTTGTTTACATAGCTGGTGTGCAATGCCCAAGCCAGATAGACGTGTCCTTGTGCAGCGGGAATGACACGGTTTGGGCTCTTCCTTTTCCCAGTGCCAAGTGTGACACGCTGGCGCTGCCCGCTGTGTGAGTGACAGTGCCCTGCAGACACGTCCCTGTGCGCGTGTCCGAACTGTCGGCTCGGGTCACCCACGTCCCGTGGGGCTCTTGAGGGCAGAGCCCTCCCTGTCTGAGCAGCTGCGGAGCTCAGCCTGGCTGAGCCTGAGCCAGAAGCCCTCAGGTCCCCACGGCCACTTTCGTTACGGGGTCTTTTTTGCTTTCATTGTGTTTGACATTTTGAAGGCTGAGCCGCATTCCAGGCGAGCAATCTGCGAGATAGAGAACAGATTAAAAAGGGGGGAAGAGTGACCACGAAATTAAAATGAGATTTGAGGCAGATTTTTGTCTTGTGTGATATCTATTCAAACAAGAAACTAGAAACCAGAGACCTTAAAAATGAGAGCAACCGTGATCCCTCTTTACCTTTTGGGAGACAGAGACATACTTGGTTCATTTGGTGCTTTTAAAGCTCAGAACACAAATTCCCCTGCTGATGTACCAACAGTGATACTTGCAATGCCAATGCTGCTTTTGTGAATTTTATTTTCTATAATCCAGCTTTCCTGCACTTTCACCATTCTATATAAATGCTGTTTTCTGCCAATATCAATTGGCTACTGCAGCAATGAAGTCCTGTGTCATGGGCCAAGGGAAGGCTAATGGAAAACACAGCTCCTGTGCATCCTCCTGGAATGCTGGAGCAAGCAGGCAGATGGCACAATTTAAGTGTTTGTTTCTATATCAGTGACAAACTACATTTCATTTGCAAGCTCAGTTTCTGCCTTTCTCAGCCTCCTAATGAGGCTGATGTATCTTCTGCGAATGTCAAACAGTGGCTCCAAAATAGAATAAATTCTTAATAATGTAATCAGATAGTTAAACATTAGCACTTGCAAAAAATTTGGCATTAAGTGTTCTCATTAAAGTTGGTTTCTTCCTTGTTTATGGCAAATCAGGTTAGGAATGCTGAGGCAGCAGGATCTGAGTCTCCTTCAAAACCACCCTGTTCCCTAGATCCGTACTGAAATGATGTGACATTGCTGAGGAAGCCAAGGCCGTGTCCAGTAATGTTTTAATTGAGTTGAGCTGAATTAGTGCCCAAAGGGTCTGTGCAAGGTTGGGGCTGGTTTGCACTGGGAGCGAGCAATCAACTGGTCATAGAGTCCCAGAAACTCCTGAGCTGGAAGGGACCCATCAGGATTGCTGAGTCCAGCTCTTGGCCCTGCACAGGACACCCCAAGAACCACACCAAGACCTGTGTCCAGAGAAACCTGTGCCTCAAAAGTCTTGGGGAGCTGGAAGATTTTCCCTCTGGCAAGGAAAGCTGAGGCACAGCAAGTGTTGCCAAAGCTAGTGGCAACTCTGGAAAATCACTCTTGATTTCTGCAGCTGGGGAGTTTTTCCTGGGATTGTGTTGCTGCCCTGAAGCTTTTCTGAAAATGCCTTATCAGTGGGTTACTCGCACTGATCTCATTTACACAAGACTTTGTTTTGGTTTCTTTTATTGAATAGGATTATTTCTGAAAAGTTAAAATGCTAAAGAAATTGCAGTATTGGAATCATGTTATAAGAAACTAGGATTCTTTTTTTTTTTTACTAAGAGCTCAAAAATCATCTCCCAGTCTAAGGTCCACTCTAAGCTGCAAAGCCTGACTCACCAAAGCTGTGTTAAAAGGGTCTGGGAAATTAAGACGAACTGATTCTGTTGAACCCTACCAAAATGGGTTTAGTTGTTTGTTTGGTTTTGGTTTTTAGTCAGAAATATTTAGAGGAAATTAAAATGGGAAATTAACAGAACTGTAACTTCCCTTGCAAACATTTTGGTGGAAAACCCTCAAAGGAAGAACAGTACTTCTGTGGCTGTGAACATAATTGAGTCCTCCAATATACTGTGCTAATGGTTATTTCTCCTGTAAAAATGTATCCTGAAATGTATCCTGCAAGGAGGATGGAAAAAGAGTTTTAAGTGGAGAGTAGGTAATATTTTGACTTAATCAAGAGGATAATATTAAATGACTCGTAAAACAGTTGGCCAGATGCAATAAACATAGCTTGGAAAAAAGGCAAAGATATTCCCTTGGTTCCCCTCCCCAGTGGTCCAAGGAATACATTTCCAAAACACAACAGCCTTTAATAAACAGATACCATCTCCTGAGGGGGAGTCTGCACGCAGGGATCTCAGCTCAGAGGGGCAGCAGGGAGGGAAGGAGGGAACAGGAGGAGACAGAGAAAGGAACCTTTCTCACAAAAGAGCTGGGAGAGAAACTCCTCTCAAAACCAGATTGTACTGCAAAATGTACTTGTGACTCTGGTGGTGGTGAAGGGAAGCCCATTTTGGATTCTGGGAAAACTATTTTAGCCCCTTCAGGATATTAAAAAAAAGAGAAGAGCTGTGCCGGGAGGTTGGGTACTGAGACATCCCAGCTTCAGACCGCCTTCAGTGATCTACTGAATTAAGGAGAACTTTTCAATGAGTACTGGCTCCAGAGAGAAAAGTAGTCCAAGTGGTAATTAAGCATTTCATTTCTTGAGATGACAAAAACAAAGGCTGCAAAGTGGTTTTAAGACTGATAGGCTACCTTTTGGAATATTTTTTCCTAGGTGAGTGCCATGAGTTTCACTGTGTTCCTCGCTCTTTTCAGCTAAATTGTAATTTAATAGATTTCAGACAAACTATAAGTGGAGAGATGTATGTACATGTGATGGTTTCTCATAACTTTATTTATTATAAATACTAAGAATACCTGCAAGACCCTAAAAGCATTTGCTTTGCTGCAGCTGTTTCCAAATGGTTTCTCCACTTAAAGTCTGGGAGTGAAGGCAGGTCTGAAAACACCACCACACAAACATTCATGGTGGATGTTGCATTTTTTATTCGCACATTTCTGTCTCCCTTGCGGAAGCTGAGCAGTTTCTCTGCAGTGCTAAATTCAGCCCCATTCTGTCTAACCCCCAAACTCACCCAATTCCTGCAAGGATGAAAATCAACTGCCTGTTAAATGGGGAGTTGCTCCAGGAATCCAACAAAATGCTGATACTCATTTTTAATTTATTAATTGAGCCCTTGAAAACATTTCTTTGGCAAACGGCTCTTTTTGTAGCTCTGGTAATTACTGAGTGGGGATAATCCAGCCCTTCCTGCTATTCCATGGTATACTGGGAATATACACATTGAATCATCTGGTGCCCCAAATTTGGCTCAGATGCCAGAATGAGTTAGTGCATAGTTAAATATCTGGCAGATTAATAAAAAGCATTCCCATCCTCTTTCCATGTGCAAGACACTTGCAGTGAAAATGTATGTGAGGAAAATAAAGTATTGGAAAAATAAAGCCATCTGGTGTGAGAACAGCAGAGCTTGTTGAAAAATGGTGTCTGCTCTGAAATGGGCACAAAACAAACAAACAAAACCCCTCCCTGTGATTCTAATTTCTTCCAGTTGCCTTAGTTCAATAAATATATTCCATTCTTTTCCTCTCCTCCACTGAAATATAGTTTCCAAGCTTTAGAAGGAAGAGCTGCTTTGAAATGAGTAATTGAACCATTCAGTTTTCATTCCTTAGGACAGAAACAGGATTTTTTTCTTCTAAACAAAACACTTGAGTGTAAGGTTTGATTTCTGTGAGAGTTCATCCAAAAAATGCATAAATCTGGGGACAGTTTATATTTAAAGACAGGGGCATATTTTAGTAAAAAATACGAAGTTTGAAAACGTTAAATCTGAAAGTTTCAACCAGAAATAGTGAACAGAGTGCAAGGGCAACTTGAGTCAACAACTTACTGAAGAAAAGCCATAAATGGCATAACATAATCCTGAAGGAAAATTGAAATGACAGCCCTATGGCATGAAACAATTGAGTTACAATTATAAAATCAGGCTGTCAATATTTTTCTCCTCCAGCAATGCAAGTTTACTGCAGAAGATTGCAGCTGGTCTCCAATTTTACACGTCACTGGGAACAGTAAGGAGCGCATGGCAGACAAGAACCACCGGAGGTAAAGAAACGGGAGCAGGATGGGCCTCATTTCTCTCTGCCCACCACACTTAGCAACACTTTGGAGAGTTTTCCATCATTGCTGATCTTAACAGAATTCCTGCATAAAAGGAGAAAACTCAGTACCCCTTTATTGTTTAGATCAGGTCCCAATTTTTTGTGTTCAGTGTTGACTTACAAAGTTATTGAATTAAAGAGCACAAAATTTCTAAAGTCAAACAAAAACTTGATATCCTTTCCCTTTCCAGCTACCACCATCATTCTGTGCACTCCAAATAGTCTTAATTAATTAGTGGCAACTCTGGGGGAAGGAAAGGCAGAGATTCTACGAAAACTGCCCAGCTTTAGAAATAACAAGTTCAAATTCCTCACTGAGAGTGTAGCATATTTTTTAGAAATACGCATTGACAATATAATCAAATATTCATCCTCCTCTAGAAAGCCATTATTACAAACCCATTCTCTCCTTCAGATGTTCAATGCCACCTTTTCTGAATATTCATCCTGAGAGAATTTCAGGTTTTATATGTGATGTAAGGTTTGTTCTTTCCTTTCCTGGAGGATCTTCCCTGACTGTGTTCACCAAATTGAATTTCGACTGTGTTAGGAGAGGAATGTTTTCACATCTTGCATTACTTGTACTGCTAAAAGCCGGGTCCTGTGTTACCTTTCAGGCTCCCAAATGGTTGCATTCTGAACTGGAGGGATCATGGCAAAGTGGTTCCCATAGGTGCTCCGAGGGATGGCGGAGCCAGGGCCGTGCCTGGACAGCAGCAGCTTCACCCGCACATACAGACATTGCCAGTGCCCAGTGCCAGTTTGCACCAGTCCCTGGGCTTTCAGCTGGAGTGAAGAAACTGGACAGGTGGGGACAGCGACTTTTTTAATTTACGCTTTTTAATGACCTAAAAATGCTAATTCAGAGACTCATTAAAGCTAATATTATCCCTATTCAAGAAAGCAATTAACCAGTTTAGAGAGTGACACGTCCCTAAATGCTCCCCCAAATCATAGAGATTAGGGACCATCACTCTGGATTAGGCAAAGGATTACAAAGTGAAGAAAAAGACACTTGGCTGGTAGGGTTATGTCAAGAAAAGGAGATTATGCTATTTGATTGATGCACCCAATTAAAACTGTCTGAAAGAGCTCAAATTCAATCACAGGCACAGGGAAGTGCACACAAATGCTCTGAAGAGCAATAACTGTTCATACAAATTATTTAGGAGAAAATTTGTAGAAGAAAATGTGCTGGAGAACTGTTCATGGTCAGTTCTGGAGTAGAAACTGCCAAAAGTCATTAAATTATTCACTAACCATCATTTGTTCAGTTCAGTGTATCACAAAAGTTATTGATTAGGTAGTTTGTAGGAGTTGGATGCATTTACAGAAATGTGTTTCTCTTCCCTCTTGCTACTTTGTGGCATATTGGGGTTTTCTTAAAAAAATGCAGAGGGATTAAGTTGTGCATTATTTATGGCAAATGCACCGTACTCAGATCCTGAGCTAATGGGGATGGCACCATGAGAAGTTTCTAAGTATTCAGGATTGCATTTCGCTTTTCAAAATGAACAACCTTTGCCTAAAAAATATATTGGAGATAATGAGAGAAAAGTCAAGCAGAAATCATAGTCATAATATATATGAAAGAATAAAAGCTTTCTGGTGGATATTTATCAAAATCTTTGTTGTTTGAAAAGCAGGATTTTTTTTTCTTTTTCCTCTCTTCAGCAGAGCAGAACTTTCCCCAGGTGGGATTCAATAGCTTTTTACCTTACAGCAGCACAAATTCTTGCCTCTGAGATGGGGCAGTGTTGGGTATAATTTGTCATAAATCCTTGAAAGTGCCTGACACCTACAGAGGAATCCACTTGGTCATTAATGAATTAATCTCTCTAGTAGGGGATCGGAAGATTTTCACTGTTCACTGACAGAGACAAAAATGCCTCAGCTTGAACTTTAACAGTGAATTCCAAGTGTGTGGGAGGAGGTTTCCTCCCAAAGCCACAAAATGTAAATCCACATTTCAGAATGTCCAGAGGTGCAGGGTTCCTGCAGCACTCACTGAGATGAGGGAGGGACAGAAGTGTGGTGCAACATGGAAGCGGAGAGGAAAGTAGGACGAGGAATGCTCAACCTCTGACTACTCTGTTCTGGCATATGTTTGTAATCTCTTGGAAGCAACAGGAGAGTTTAAGCCCAGAGAGGATTACTGTGGTAGTTTTCTGTTACTTGCTTTGTAAACGTAGGCTTAATGTTTTAAAGTGCCTTACCCTGTCCCAAATCTCCTGAACTCTGGTGCGCTGTTATTTCTGGATTTTGCCCCTCTGCAAAGTCAAAGGCAGTGAAATTCCTTTAGAGTATGGATGAAAACCCAGACTGTGGGTGTGGATCTGTAACAACCTGATGTCTGACTGTGATACTAAAAACTCTCCAGTGGAGCGCCTGTGCTGCGGATCTCCGAGCGGGAGGTGTGGATAGAGGTGCCAGACTGTTCCCGAGGATCCGTGACTGCCTGCTCAGCACACGGGTATTGTTACACGAGAATATGCAACAAATAATTGGGGCTGATTTCAGAGTCACTTCTGGGAGTTTCTGTGCCGGCAGCCACAAATCCTGGATGCTGAATGCTAACATATGCCAATGTGGAAAAGGCCTGTTGCTTTCAGTGTAAATCATTTTACAGCTTTTCTTTCCTGCAGGCTGACAGGATCCACTGTGGCAGCACCAGGAGAGTGTTGGGCACTGCCCAGTGAGGGGCTGGAGAAAGTTGATGACTAAAAATAAGGAAACTATCTCCCGTTTTAGGGCTCTTGTCCCTTTTCCAGGATCTTACATTGCACTGCTAAACCCTTTTTCACCAGTGGCCTGAAAGCAACAAATGTTTGAGTGCTGCAGATTATTTAGACAATTTCTTCCTAATTCACAACTGCTGAAGCACCAGCACAAGGAAAATGCAGAGTTGTGCTTACCAAGGCTTGGGGTTGAGATTCAGTGTCCACAACTGGAGTTGCAGGAATTAAGCAGAAGTGATTTTTAATGAGGAATTGGAATTGGTTCCTTGCTCCCTGGCAAACTGAAAAAGACACAAAATCAATCAAAACTCAGTGTAAATTATTCATCTAACTTTACTGAGTTTAGCACAAACAACCCAACGTGGTAGCGATAAAAGGCCCTCTGCTCTGAGGGGCAGCAGAGCACTGAACCCAAAGCACAGCTGAGTTAAACGGCTCCAGTCTGGGTCTCAGGACCCTTCCCAATCCAGCTAAACAGACACTTTTAACTTCCCAGACTCTGCAGGGAATGCAGTGGGGTGTTTAAATGCAGGGAAAAGAGCAGGAACCATCAACATTTCACACCAAGTCTTTAAAAAGGTACCAAGCTGGATTAGGAGAATAATGAATCTTTCAGATGAACAAACGTTCAAATCCTGGAGCAATGCGCTGGTGAGACGGAGGTTTAATGAACTCTTTAGAGGTGGTGTAAATTGGCACTGCTTCAATGGAGCCCACAAAAACCCAGCCCTGGTTTTATATAAATATACGGTAATGATCTCCCTCTCTTCTGTTGGGAAGCTTTTATCCTCAAAAGCCACGTTCCATGCGAATTATCTTCATCATTTTTTTTCCCCATTTTAAGCTACAGGCTCTGGCCTCTCTATTTAACTGTAGCATTTTCTATCGGAAAATCAGGCAGTGCTTTCTAAGGGTAGCTCATGCATTGAATTCAGCTGTCACAGCTACTTGTGCTGCCTTGGGTAATTGGCTCCTCACAAATCTTTATCTAAAATATAAAGGCAAATAACTATTAAAAACCTTAACCTAAACTGAAGCAGTAAATTAGCCCACAAATTTCTTTTACTGCTTCGTTTTGCTTGGATTTACTCAGCCCATAAATCAGAGCTGAGCGGGAAGTTTGCAGGGTGATGGTCACGAGGGGCTGAGCCTGGAGCCATAAATGTTAAAGCTGAGGAGGCTGAACCAGGAATGCTCCGAGCTCTTCTCCACACAGGGTTTGCAGGTTCTGCTGCTTCCTCAGGGTCACAGGACTCTGTCTCACATTTTAAACACTGGTAGGCTTGTTTCAGGGAGAATTTTTTAGGTGTAGGAGGATGGGAAGAGGTTGGTGGGGGCCCAGCTTTCTCCAGTGAGCAACGGCTGGAGCAAGCACTCAGACCACAGGATGGCAGGATTTGGCTTCCTCTTTAGCCCATTTGGTTTGAACTTGTGCGCACAGAAAAGTGCTGGGAAGCAGGGGTGGAAAAGAGCAGGAAGAGCAAAGGAAATGATGGCTGAAGGAATTGTGGGGGAGTTCCAGGCAGGGCAAGGCAGAGGGCCTTGCTGGACTGAGCCTCCTGTCTCTTAAAGAACATTTCCAGGAATTGTCCAACTCACAGACCGTTTGGACTTCGGAAAGCAAAGATTTGGGCTGTAAATACTTTGGTGAGGTCAGCTGATGGTTCCGACTCCAAAAGTGCTGTTTGATTTCGCCTCTCAGTGCAGCGGGTCCTTGCCCCTTGAATCTGACTGAACTCTGTGTCTGACAAACCAAGTACTAAAATCCTGGGGCAATAGGGATTGTCTTGTAAAGGTCATTCAAGCTCCCAGGTGCTCTTTTAACCTGCAAGGCAGAAGAAATCCATAAAATAAAGATTTGCTTCTGGTCCCTAGTGCTTCTGGCTAAAAGTGTTTGTGAGTTTGTGGAGCTGCACAAGGAATGTCACAGGCTATGGAATTTATTCACCTCAGGGCCAATTCTCAAACCTGCAGCAGTCCTGGGGGTGTGTGGCATGGCTTTGGCTGAATAAAATGTGCTGAATTCTTCATGTGAGTCCTGGAGAAATGTACAGTCCAACACCACCAGCATTCAGGCACCCAGCTGTGAGGGACTGAGAAGATGGATGTCCCGAGACATTTTGCAGGGCAGGCCAGGCCTCATCCTGCTCCACACTCTAACACCAGAGCCTGTATCCCAGCCTGGCAATGTCCACACCTGCCCCTGGAACCCCAGTCCAGCTCCTGAGGGGCCAAATAACAGGGAGTCCCACCTAGGGGAAGGGCCCGGGAGGGCCAAGGGGTATTTAGGACACCTGTGTTGGCCCTATGGCCTCTTTCAACTATCAGCTGAACACTGCTGGAACACAGGAACTGGTAGCTATATGTGTGATTTTCTGTATCTTTTCTTTCTCTCCTTCTTCTAATTCCCTCTTCTTGGAATTTCTGTGTAACTTAAAATGGGCTTAGTTTGCTAAGTTAATGCTTTGAGCAGTGTTTTATGTTGATTGAATGTTGCACTAAACCTTTTGCCACAGTTCTCTGATTTTCTGAAGTTGCCAGTAGTCTTTTGTGTTGTTTTGACCTCTTGAGAATCTCTTGTCAGTATTTCCCCCATGTGTCTAACTCAGAGTACAGGAACCACTGTAAGTCCTTTGAAAAGCCTCAGCAAGTGAGTCTTTTGGGGCTTTACACCAGCTCAGTGGATTGAGGACAGTTGCAGGTAGGAATAAGTCCTTGTTGGAATATTCCTGTGTTTTTTAAATACTGTACTGGATCTGTATTCTCTGTTATGGAAGTAGGTCAAGGAGTTTGTTTTCTGGCATTTTCCCCCCTGCCTCTCTGTTATATCTTTGCAGACAAATTCTTCTTTAAAAGTACCTGTCAATTATAAATTCAGGGCTTTTGTTCTTACACCACACCAGCACTTGGAGAACAGGGTTTGGGTGTTACGACCTGAATTTGTATTTCAATAGCATTGCTTGAAGATAAACTTCAGAAAATTCATGATTTTCTGGACCTGGAGTGCCTTGTTCTTTTCAGCTGCTGTTCTGTAAATGCTGGGTTTTTAGTGATGTCTAATGGCAGATTCTTAGACAAATTCACCCAGTTTAGCCACCAAACATTTTATAATACCCACAGAGAAGATGAAATAATTGGATTTTCCCTTTTTATTCAGGGGTTGGATTTTTGCCTCCCAGTATTCAAAATATATTTTTCTCAGAGGAAAATGCTATTCTAGAGTTAAGTGAAATTATGAAACCAACTCTTTAAAACCTCCTTGACACCAGTTTGTAGTGGGTTTTGTTACTAACTCGGAATGGTCTCCATGGTTCCCAGTGTTGGTCCGAGTCTCTGAATTCCTCTGTGATGTCAGCGTGTTTGTCTGTGTCTCTCCCATGGCATGTAAATGCTGTATAATGTGAAGTATGAATTATGTGAGTTGCTGTAGCTAAAGCATGAGAGGGAGCAGCCAGTATTTAACTTCCTCCCATTCCTCCAACCTAAAGCAGAAAACCTTTTGTACACAATCTTTCCCTGGCTGTCAAGTACTTCTGGCTCAGGTTCTGCATTTCCCTTTTGTTTGGGTTCTGAATCCCTACACACCAGCCCTGGTCAGCCTGACCTCCTGTTTCTGCCACCTGCACTCCACCACACAGACTGTTCAGAAATGCTTGAGCAAAAATTCATTTCTATAAAGCCAATGCTGATCAACACCTGAAATGTGTTGTTGTGCTTTATGAGTTGTAAATACTTCTAAAAGGTATTTTGCCATTTACTTTCCCTGTGTGCTTGTTCCAGTGCAGATCTGCTGTTTGTGTTCTTCTCCAAGTCCCTTCTTTTGCTCCTGCAGCTCAAATATCAGCAGAGCGGTCGGGTACTGCAGTCTCAGTCTCCAGCTCTGTTACAAGTTCCTTGACAAACTTGGCCAAATCACTGGATTTTTCAATGTTCTGTTTGTAAGCTGTGAAATGGCACCTGATTCTTCTCTCATGGAGCTTTTTACCCTTTCAAAGCAGTGTGTGTAACCTTTGCTAAATTATAAGGTAAAGCTTATTAAAAACAGTAATCACAGTCTGAAATTGCTTGTGACCTTCACATCCAGTGGGGTGGGGCAGGGCAAAGCCGCTCATTGCTTTGCTACAATTTCCTGTCAATTTAAGCCTCCCATTTTTCCTTGGGTTAATCAGCTTCTCTTTTTCAGGAATGACAAAACTCCTGCGAATCATGTTGCCGTGTTCTGGACCAGCATTTCTGCCTCTGCCCCCACACTGCAGCTGCAATGGGGCTGTCCCTCACTGTCCCTGCTCCATCTGGAGCATTCCCAGCTGTGCTGAGCAGGATGTGGTGCTCTCGGGGAGAAGTGAGTCCAGACCACCTGCCTCTGCCATGGTTCCCACCTGAAAAGTGAGTAAAAAGTTTTTTCTTCCCTCCATTCTTTGACAGCAGTAAAATGCTTGGGGTTGGTTGGGGTTTTCCAGGGTTTTTTTTTGCTTGTGGGAGTTTCCCAAGGAGGCTTATGCCCACACAGGGCTGTAGGAGTAGGAATCCCTCCCTCTGGCTTTGTGCAGTCCTTGCACAATGGGGTGCTGAAAATCCCCCAGTGCTTTATAGACTAACTAAACCTAATTTTATTTATCTTTTAATTGAGCCCCTTTGAGGCAGCAGCTGGTGCTGCATGTGGATATTCATTACTTTCTTAGCTCACTCTCCTGGGTTTAGCTGAATCCCTTTTTTTGGCACATGCATGTGGTTCAGCAAATCCTATCTCCCTGTCACTCCAGAGCATGTTCTGCAACGGGCGAATTCCAGGGGCCTGGGTAGGGGAGCAGCCTTTGGATGGGCATGGGAAGGGGCACATGGGCTTGAGGGGTCTTGAGGGGAGGCTTCAATGTTTGCGCCAAAGAGAGTCTCTGTAACCTCAGCTCCCTCAAAACAATTAATTCAATATTTACTGGACAGAAGGAAATTTTGAGCAACTTGGAAAGGCTGGTGAGGGTGGGGAGATACTTTATAAAAACAAAATAACTGTATCAGGAATGTTCTTACATCCTTTTCCCTGCAAACACACTCTGAATGTTGGATGCTGATTTGGTCCCACATCTCCTGAGAGACCTGTTCTTTCTGGGATTGTCCACATGGACACATCCAGTGTGGAGGAGAAAACATAGTCTGGCTCCTCAGGTTGAGGGAGAGGCTGGTTCACAAGTAACCATGGCAACCAGGCTGTCACCAGGAGCATCAAGACATTTACATACCAAAAATAAAAAGCCCAAATGCACAACAGACATTAATGCTCCAGCTCACTTGGAGACCTTACCCTCAGTTTTGTTCTGCAGGGATGCTGGCAGCAGCGGCAGGTAAGGATATTTTTCCCTCCTCTATCTCCTGCATCAGCAGCAAACATGGTTTCTAGTGATAAACGTAATAATGGCTTCCAATTAAAAGGGCATATTTGAGTTTCAAGTTGGCAAAACGCTGAAGACAATTTTATGTTCACCTTAAAAAGTTTCCATCTGTCACACACTTCCCAATGCAGTGCACTCCCATCAATATTTATAACAGCCAGCCCAGTGTTTTCACAGAAGAGCCATTAATACAACATATCAGCTCCGGTGACAAGTTACATTTTATTGCTGTCAACAAACAAAGATGTTCTTTGTCTGCAAACTCCCTTTTTTCCCCCTTTTTTAAATCAACCATTAGCTTTGAGTTTTGAAGGAAATGTGTAGATGTGCTTTCCAATGTTTTCTGGAGCGCTACTGGAGACGTGACAGACGGAGCTTGTAGGAGTGATGGAAGACACTGATTAATTTTCCTGGGAGATGAAATAACAGTTTTGGTGTAGGTTCTTTGCTTGGGATAATGAAACTCACTGAATGCCTAAGGAGAACCAGGGAGCTTCAGGAGGGGAGCCTCCAAAATAAAGATTTAATTTTGAAAACACCTCAGAGTATTGATCACAGCGCCATTGTTCTAGTTTAATTCCATTTGTACTTTTTACCAGTGTGAAGGGGACAGGGGCCAGACCTAAGCCATATTACTTGGGAGTCTGGTGTCACTGCATCATGGAGGGACTTTACACTTCCATGTGTCCCTGTCCTGCTCGAAGGGGCATCCTTGGGGGCTCTGCCACAGCCCCTCACACTTCTCTCCACCTCTCACCTCTGCAACTTGACACGAGATCTTACAGGAGTCCTCTGAAAAACCAGTGTTTGGATCCACTCTATGAACCATGTCATTGCTTATTTTTCTTCCCATGCCAGTGAGTCTCTTCAGAGGGTTATCAGCGTGTATGGAAGTAAGAAATTTGGTGTAAGTTGTTTTTGGTTTTTTTTAAATCAAAAATCAGCTTAAAAAAGCTACTCATGTCAGTTGGAACTAGTCAGCTCCAATGGATTTAGTTGGATTTAAGCAGCAGTAGGAGTAAAATAGAATATCTGTACTCAACCTGTCGGCTCTGCAGCTGGTTAATGGAACTGATAACTGCGTAATGACCCCCTGCTAATACCCCATTTTTAAAACACTTAAAATCTGATAAAAGAGCTCCATTCCACAAAACTATCCATTGAGTGAACTGTGCCTTATTGTTCCAGAATTCCCTTTTCCAGTCCTTGCGGAGCTCTCCAGCTGCTGGGTCTGTTACAGCAGCCAAATGACCTGCACACACCTGCCAGTATTCGTTAACACGGGCTCTGAGGGAAAGGTGGGACCACCTGGGAATAGTCCTGAGCCACCATTGAATTGTGGAGCTGATTACAGAGACTCCCATTTCTCTGAAGGAAGAGTGTGTCATCCTTGGTGTTCCGCCAGGTTCTGCTTAATTGTTCTTTATTAAGAGCAGTCCCAGGCACAAGATAATCCCTACAGAGGCCACGATCCGTCCTGACTGAGCTGCATCCTGTGGCTTGGGAAGAACCTGCTGCAAGGCTCAGTCAGGTAAGAGTCTCTCACAGGTACAGTTAAACCAAATGCCAGGTGGGCTCCTCATGGGGGTAAAAGAGCTCATGTTTTTCATTTTCTATTAATTTAATTTCCTCTCTCATTCTGCCATGTGGTACATCTCTCACATCATTTGGAAGAGTGAGGGAGAAAAGGAAACATACCCGGAGATCAACAACACTGTTTTGACAGTGCCGGTGACGGGAAAATGATCACCCTCAGCTGTGCTCACTCATTTGAAGGTCATTGCTTTGCGTATCTCTGCAAACAATGCACAGAGCTATGACCGAAGTAGGGGGCACAATTCAAGACTAGGATCAAAATGTGGAACTCCTAAAAATACTCTCCAAATCCTAAGAGTCCATAGCTGTCCATATACAAACTATGGTTGTATTTTGTGTAGGCTGAAGGTCTGTCCAGTCCATGGGCTGTTTTTCCAGCTGGTGCAGCCTGGAGGCATCTCATTGGTTCATCCAGCTCCAGCTGACTTTAAACAGGGAGCTGGGGAACCTCCCGAAAATGCAGTGGGGATCCCAGCTTTACTGAGCTCAGTATTAACTCCCACTGAATTTGAAGGCATTGGGATTGTGTGGCCAGTGCCCAATATGATAACATGAAATCAAAAAAACCCAGAGAAATCATTTTTTTCCCCTTGTCTACTTTCACTTTTACAGCACAAGCACAGTCAGGGAATGTTGTATTTGTGCTCTTAGTTGGATGTGCCATTGGAGATTTTGGTTATCGGTGTGGAAATAAAGGCAATTTGAAGTAATCTACTGACAAAATCATTTTGAAAGTCTTTTTAATGTCCTGGTTTAAGAAAGAGAGTGGCTCAAGCTTGGACTCAGGTAGCAAATCCAATTTCCTGTCCTGAATGGCAATGCCAGGGGGGTAATTAGACCATAAAGGACAATACTAATTTTAAGGTGTATGTGGGTGGAGAAAAAAAAGGAGATTGAAATAATCAACATGTGAAATGTGAACATGTGAAATCATAAGTGAATCCAGTTTCCTTGGCAACTTCTACTGTGCAGTCTGAGTATCCCTGAGAATTTCACTTGGAAGCAACTGGGCAGCAGGTACTTACTTGAGATGGGAATGCTTTTGAGGGAGAGCAGTGGGAAACGCTGGTTCAGACCTGTTTTATGTGTGGTTTTGTTCTTCCCATCGAACTCTGTGTCATTGTTTTCACTTCTCATGGAACTGCTGGTGTTGCTTTCCCCGGCAGAGGTGGATATTGCACTGGGAAGAGCAGGGGATATATTTGTTGAAGTCTCTTTTTTTTAATTGGGAAATTGAATGGTCATTAAATTGTGTTACTTAAATAGTTACAGCAGAAGAGATGTTGGCTAAAAATAGACCCAAACCAGTTGAAAAAGCAGTAGCAAAGTATTTTGCTTTGGCGTTTCAGATACAGCAATCCCTAGAACCAGGCTCTGGGCTGATGTCTTCATCAGTCCCTCTGCTTCCAAGCACTAAATCATCACAACTGAAGCATCAAAGAGTTCACAAAGGTTTAAAAAAAGAGGAAGTGTTGGGTTGTTTAGCTTTTCCCATCCATCATTTCAATCTTTGCATGATATCTTTAAAGATTTTCTTTTTTAATAAAAATGGACTTGCTCTGCAATCCCATGAGTGGTTCTTTCAGGGAGAAAGTAAAATTGCAAGAGCCTGAAAATGACAAAGAATGACAATGAAATCGAGTTACAGACTTAATTGGCTTTAACTGGAAAACCATGTACTGGAATAAACCCCCAAATGTAGCTAAACAATACTGCAGGTTAAAGGGAGCTTCCTGAGGAGAGGGTTAATGGTTATAGGGGATCAGGAAGGGAACAAGAGATGTTTAACCCAAAAGAGGAAAAATGGAACAGGTTTGCTTTATACATCTCCATATAAACACAGTTTTTATTATATATTTATACATATGTAAATAAATATATAAACACTATTGTCCATTGTAAATATTTTTTGATTTCTTGTATAAAATATCACTATTGGGATAAAAAGTTGTCATGGTTTGACCATGGCTAAGTGCCAGGCACCCACGGCAGCCACTCACTTGTTCCCTCCCCTGCCACAGCTGGGCAGAGGAGGGAAGGAGAGGGGAAAAAAAACCAAGGGAATTAACCCAAAGGTCCATGAGTTGAGATGAGGAACTGGGAGAAAACGCTCCAAGGACAAACCAGGCTCCACTTAAGCTGCAAAGTGAAGATTTATTACTACCTGAGTTAGAAGGAGGATATGAGAAATAAACTAAACCTTTAAAAGACACCCTTCTTTCCACTCCTCACCCCTCCCTCCCTCCCACCAACAGTGCAAGGGGGGCAGGGTGTGGGGGTTCAGGTCAGTCCATTTCCAGGATCTTCTTCCCCTGCTTAGGGAGAGGAATTTTTTCCTCTGCATTGCCGTGGGGTCCCTCCCACGAGAGACAGTTCTCTGTGAACCTCTGTGGCGTGGATTTACTCGTCCACGGAATGCCGTCCTCCAAGGACAAACTGCTCCAGCATGGAAGCAAGGGGCCCCTCTCTCTCCAACCGGGTCTCCCACCTGGACTGCAGTTTCCTCCGACATCCACCCGCTTCAGCGTGGTCACCTCCTTCACAAACTGCGGGA
>VYZT01026490.1:41200-133449 GCA_013400735.1 Pomatostomus ruficeps
AACCTTTCTAATTGGCCCAAACATGGCCAGTGACATGTCTATCATCTTCAGAGCTGTCAGAGATTGGCTCTGCTGGAAATGGTGAAGAATTCCAGAAGCTTCTCCCAGGAGCTATCTTTGTGGTCCCCTCCCCACTACTAAAACCACAACAAAAGTTTAAAGATATTTTTTAATGCTCTCACTTCCCTTGCCTTTTCTATCTGTGATACCTGCGGTGAAAGTGGAGTTAATTCTGTTTCATGTTTGGACACACATTTTGATTTGACCACAGGAAACTGCCACAGCATTATTGCTGGAGGGTTTTTTATGGATAAGTATCCCACTGTACTTCCCACGTGAAAAATGTCCTCTGGAACCCAATGCCACCTCAGGCCAGAAGGGCAAACTTGGCACATGGGCTCAAAATCACTTTTCCTTGGTGGTTGTTGACAGGAGCAAAGTCTCTACAGGAACTGGGTGTGCTGAAAAGGGCAAGTTATTGTGATTCTAGAGAACTGTGATCAGGATTTACAACTCCAGTGCATCCTTGATATAACCAACAACAGATGTTAAATGAAGGAGTTTGTGAGGTATTTCTTTAGTTTCTCCAAGGTATTGGTACCAGATCTAATGCCAGCTGCTCATTTTATTATGAATATTTCCTGGTGTGTTAACTCAGCCTAATCCCCTAAAATAGCCACTTTTTTACTGTAATTTATATGTGACCTTTGTGAGCAGAGTATCTGAGAACACAGGGAGGTTAATGAATTCTGTCTTTCCTCACCAGTGTGAGGCATTGAAGTAATAATCTCTCGTCAGAGAAGGGAAAAGAGGGCACACGTCCTGTCCAATATTTTAGCCTGTGGCTGAGCTGTGAACTAAACCCAGCTCTCCAGAGCCAGGCTCAGAGCTGAAGCAAATAGGTCACTCTTGCTCTCACTAGACCATCCACGGATGAATTGCAATGTATATTTAAAAAGCATTGCAAGTTTTTGAATCCAGGATCCACATTTTTCACTGTAAATGTTGCCTTCATTGCTCAGCCCCCAAGCTCTCAGGGTGGTTGTGTCGTGTTGTAATGAGTGCCAAGGTTCTGGGTTTGCTGAGGGAAAGCAGCACTTGAGGCACAGACACCAAAGGCTTTTTCTGGCTGCTTCTCTCCTGAAAGCATTTTGTGCAGCTCTGGGCCAGAGGAAGCGCCTCTCTTGTGACACAGCCAGTGCTGAAACACTTTGTACAACCTTCCCATTACCAATGGGGCTTTGCTAAGTTGGCAGAATGTTTGCAAATCAAGTTCAAATGACTTTGCTGCTGCGTCCCATAGCACAGCCCCCTCCCAGGGCATCACAGAGCCTCACATCAGGCACGAGTGTCGCCCCTGCTGGCATCACAGCGGAGTGGGGCAGGGCCTAGAGGGCACAGGGGGTGATCATCTTCCCTTCTTTCGGTTTGCGGTTCCAGTTTTCCTTCCTTCTGCTTCTGTCCTTCCATCCTTCTTTCCATTCTTACCCCATCTTCCATCTGTTCTTACATCAGTCTTTATCCTTCCTTCCTTTCCATCTCTCTGTCCTTCTTTCTACCACTGATTCCATTTGTTCTTCCTCCTTCTGTTCTTGCCTCTGTCTTTCCATCTATTTTGCCTCCCCTCTTTGTCTATGCATGTTCTTCCTTCTACCGTTCCATCCTCCTTGCTATCCTTCTCTGTGCTCCACTCCTTCCTTCCTCCTTTTGCCCATGCTCCCATCCCTATGTTCTACCAGTCTTATTTCCACCTATCTCTCCTTCCCTGTTTGCCCTTTAGTGTCCTTTTCTGTCCCTCTTTCCACCCAGTCTTTCCTCCCTCTATTTATTCTTTCTTCTGTTTGTCCTTCATTCCAGCTAACTCTCCTACCTTCCTTCCTTTTGTCCATCCATTCCTAAGTCTGTCCTCCCTTATTTCCATCCATTCTTACCTTTATATACGCATTATATATCAAGTCGATCTATTTATAGTGGATAAAACTGATCCTTTCCTGGCCAGCAGCAGCGGATCCCCATTCGTGCTCCATGTGGGGGCTTCTGTGTGTCCATCTGTACTTCCCTCCTTCTGTCCCTTGTCCCTGTGCTGCCATCCTGATGGTGGCACCAGGGGGCAGCTGCGGGGCCTTTTCCTGCTGCTGCAGGAGTAAGTCCATCACCACCACGCAGAGGGCACATGGAGTAAGACGGATTTGATTTTCATGCAGAGACACAAGTGTGGTGCTACAATGGCTGGCCTTTGCTCAGGTCCCAGTTAATATCGTGTGCGCCTCACAGCACCCCACTGTCCCTCTCCACACTCCCCTTCTTGCAGAGTCTCTAATGCAGCTCAGATGAGGAGAGAGCAGCAGCAATAGTGTGGATTCAGGCAATGTGTGCTTTTGGCAAGAGCCCCAGCAAGTATTGCTCCCATCCATCTCCCATTACTGTGCTGACACCTTCAAATGGCACCGGCCTTTACAAGCTGTGTTGGGAATTATCCCTCCACCTGCTTGCTGGAATCCCCACACACATGTTTATCCTTTCCTGCTCCCATCTTTGTACCACACTGACTTGCCAACAAGGGGGGAAAAAAGGCATTTATCAGCACACCCCCATTTTGTGCAGCACTCCACCAATTCTGAATGGATTCTGTTTGGCTCAGATATCCAATATTGTTCATCCAGGAAAAACAAAGAGAAGAGCCCAGGGGTGATAATCAGCAATAGTTTACTGCAATACACTCAAAAACATCCCGCTCCTGCTTTTTCCCAGCCATAAATTGTAAATGACACTGGTGGGAGGAAAAGGTTTTTCCTCTCTGAAACAATTCTGGGTACCTGTTCTGACTTACAGGACCCACATCGATCTGCCTGTCATCCTGCTCCGTTTGGAGTGATAGAGCTGCAGAAAAAAAAGCTTTTGTTTAATTGAGATAATATTGTATTTTTCCGTTAGGAGAGAACTGAGGTATGAGGGATGTTCTTCCTGCAATAAAATGACACTGGCAGATGAAGTCCTGACAGCAAAGCCCTAATTCAGCACTTGCTTAATTCTGCTGACTAACCAAGGCCCTGTGCTGAGCTGTGTGAGCACTGCTGGTGTCCCACGCTGACACCCGGCACACTGAGAGCTTTTGTGCCCAGACAGATCCCTGGCGCTGAGCTGGGCACTGGCTCAGAGGGGATGTGTAACTTCCCTCACGGCCGGAGCAGTGTGAGCCACCCTGGCTCTGCACTGCTCTCAAAATAAAGGGGTTTTCCCCTTCTGCTCATCCTGAGAGAGGACTTCAAGCACCGCTGGACATTCCTGCCCTTGCCTGAAGCTACAGCTGTGCAGTGCCCAGTTCATGTGTTTGCCTCCTGGCCAGGGGCAGCCAGCTGGGAGGGAGCAGCTGCTGAGGACACTCCGGCCACAGGGACAGGCCTGGAGTGACTGTGCCAGATGGTGCCTGAGCTCCCCAGGGTCCCAGGACACTGTTCGGGGTGACAGTGTCCTGCGGAATTGTGCTGTTCTCCCTGCCCTGTCCACAACTGAGTTCAGCCCTTGTAAAGAGAGACACAAAACAAACCTGAGCCACCAAAAAGGGGGAGGGGGGAAACTCCCATCCATGACCCAGGGGACTGCACATTAGAAAAGACTATTTCAATAATAATAATAATAATAATAATAATAATAATAATAATAATAATAATAATAATAATAATAATAATGTGTTAGTATTGATACTGGCACCTTGAGTTTGTTCTGGGTTGGGCCAAAAAAGAACTTTTGGGATGTCTTTGCTCAGGTGCCAGTCCCAGCACCTTCATCTGGTAAGAGAGTTGGGAAATGTTTATTCCTGACCTGGACTGTGTTCCCAGCTTGAAAGTGCTGTAGGTCTTGTGCTGAATGTGCCACTGGTGTCACAGCAGCCTTGCCATTCTTGGGTTCCTCCCTGCTTCTGCAGACAGGAGGGGCTGGCACTCTCAAATAAAAAAAGGCACCAAAATCTGCTTTATTTGGAACTGTTGCCTATTTCTTTGGGAAATACTGTGCCTCAATCCACACAAACCCATTGCTCAGATTCCATAGGATTTCTTCAGCAGTAATCATTTCCTTTATACAAGGAGATTTTTACAAGCACACATAACTCAGAGCCACAGAAAAGGAGGTTTTCTTGGAGAAAACTGAAATGGTAAGGTAGTACACATTTATTTAATGAAATAAAACACAAATATTAGTAAAAGGGAAAGGGGAACATCTTAAAAAAAAAAAGGTTGAGTTGCTGCATTGCCTTAATTTACCATCAGGAAGGTTTCTGGCAGTGCCACTTTGTCCTGATTAAAGCCCTCGGTGGCACAGGAAGGCCTGAAATAATTTATTCTGATCAGGGTTTAGTGTGGGTTAGTGAGGATCCCTTCAGGAGGCAAACCAGTGCAGTCACCCCTGTGTCGAGGTGTGGGGAAAAGGGTCAGTAATTATTCCCTACCTGCACTCCTTTGGGAGCTGGAGGGCACCAGATCCACCTCCACAGGCCAGCCTGGGCCAAAGTGGGAGGGAGGGATGTTTGGAGAAGGAGCTTTAAGCTACTGGAATTTTTTATGTAAAGCTGTTTTTCAGAGTCTGCTTTTCTTTTGAATCAGAATTTTCCTGCTTTATTTGTTCTTTCTCTTGAAGAGACAAGGAAAAGCTAACTACCACTTCTTTTCATGTACTGTCACCTCAGCCCATAACCACAAGCTTTTGTGGTCAACTCCACACACATGGAGTGGGATCCACACCATCAGCCACCACGGAACTGGGGAGACACTTTGACTTAAAGATATCACCTGGACTGCGGGGGGACGTTAGTAAGAATTACAGAGGGAAAACATATCTGGAATCCTTTGATTGCTAAGTCGTTTGTAAAATAAATAATGTTTAAAAATGCTATCCAAAATTAGAGTGAGAATCTGGCTAGGGAGCAGATGCCCACATTCTATGCCTTGTACCCGATACACATGCCCAGCTCTTTCTGCCTAACAGCTCACTGACATTAAATCATGAGGTGGCTACAATAAACCATTAAATAAAACATTACAGCATTGCTCAGCAAGAGAGATCTCACAGCATAGATTTCTTCATTACCTTATTATTTAGAAGATAATCCAGTTGTCCCAGTCAAATCCTGCCTGGCTTTCCCCTCCTTCTTAGCAATTCAGACTGGACAGATTTTCTAAAGCTGCTCTTCAAAGCCAGGTCAGAATTTTTTCCCCAGAGTGTTGCAGGAACAACAAATTTCTGCTGTGTGCAAGGCAGTGGGGCACGATTTATAAATAGATGAGATGGTAGATAAGAGATGTTAGACAGACAGACAATAAACCTGTCTCTCATCTGGAACAGCCCAAGCTGCTGTTACTCCTCTGTCAGCACTTCTGGTCCCTCGGCGGCACGGCCGCAATCCAAGGGCCTGGGCAGCATGAAGTGGAGTGTGTGGCACTGCACCCTCACCCACCCTGCCTTAGACAATGTGTGACAGCCCTCCAGCCCCTTCTGCCCTCCCCATCGCTCTCAAAAAAGAAGCTAAAAGAAGAAAAATATTTTTGCATCCACACCCTCCAATTCTGTTTAATAACCAGTACATTGCTTCTAGTGGGATAATGATTTCTTGATGGACTCTCATCAATGGCCTGTTTCTCACATTATCTGAAATAATTGCTTCAGAGAGACCACAGAATGAGCAGCAGGTAGGAAATGAGGCTGCAGTTGCCAAAACATAATGGATCATTTATCCTTCTCGGACGGTTTTAACACTTCTGTGCCTGATGGCACCATTCTGATGATAAACCTGGCTATTGGGATCAGGTCATGTACATCACCAGATCAGAATTCGCATCTGCCACATCAGAATAAGGCTCCTAGAAAAGAAACTTTTAAAAAATCCGGGTACTCAAAGTGTACTCACATCTTGCAGGCACTACACCCTCTGACTGAACCGATGAACACCTCAGTCAGGAAGGGTACTCCCTCCCATTTTTAGCATTGGGGGGTGGGGGGTTTTGTTGGTTTTTTTCCCCCATATTTTGCATCTTTTAATGTTTTCTTTTTTTCTTTTATTTTTACCTCAATTTCATTTCCAGCCCTTCTTCCCCCAGCTACCAATACTGACAAAACCCAGTTATACAACCATTTATAATATGTCAAAACCTTGAAGAATTTTCATCTTTTTGCCATTAAAACCCTTGTGTGAAGCACTGGCTCCATACATGTCCAGGGGACATAAAATAATCCTTTTTGGGGGTGACCTGCTTTATGAAAAGGAACTGGCCAAGCCATTTTAATAAATGTATCATTTAAAGTGTCCTATAATAGAAATGGTACTTGAATTACATTCTTTACCTAGATCTTTCCAAGTGATATTGTGGTATAAGTTTGAAAATAGTCTTAATTTTTTATGAGTGTTTTAGTGTACTTTTAAAAGAAGTAATTAAGATTGTGGTTTCCTGCATGGTTTCTCAGCAAGGAGAGCTGCATCCATGAATGCCACTCAAGATGGTTTTTGTTGTGGCTCCATAATGAGCCAGGTTAGGAGGATGAGGAGCAGCCATGTAGAAAGCATTTGGACTGATTTGTGTATAGCAGCTATTTCTGGGAATGCAATCTGGGTAATGATGCCCCTAAATAGCAAAACTATTTGTGTAGAGCCTCCTCCACGGCTGGAATTCTGCTTGCACTTTGAACACCCAATTCAGCCTGCACTGAAACGCTGTCAAATTTGCCTGCAAGCTTTTGCAACAGAATGAAAATCGAGATCCATTGGAGAAACCAGAGCCACCCCTCCCAAAGTGGGCTCTGAGTGCAACAGCCCATAACAACATGCAGTAGGGACATGCTGGATTCTGCCCCCGGAATAAGGAGCTGCAAAAAAGGAGTACTGCACTGACCCAGGGGCGACAACTGAATCCCCATCACAGGAAGAGGGGAAAATGTTACCATCGAGCATCTTGAACACTTCAACAGGCATCCTTGAGAAGGAGGACACAAGAAAGGGAGTGGAAAACAGCCTCAGCTCAAAATTACACACAGGGCTTTCTAAGGAAAAACCCACAGGAGTGTTTTTAGAACTGGGTTGGGTTGAGGAGAAGTTCACAATTTGCAATTTATGAAAATAAATAAATAGAGACCCCTGAATTTCCAAAGTGCTGCAGAAACAACAGGCAGCTGATCCTTGGGATCAGTTTCATTTGCCTTCAGTCCCCTTGCATTTGCCTCCCTGTCACTCATTCCTGGGTAGAGGCAATAAGAAGGGACGTGTTCGTCCTGCTCAAATTTGTAGTTCAGACATCAGGAAAAGGGACCCTGTTCTCTGTCACAGTTTGCTAAACAAATGTGTTTTCTTTTCCTTTGATAATAAACATCAGAACCCAAAGCAGGACCCCCAGAGCAGCTGAAAAATGAGGTCAAAACTCCCCTCTAGTTTCATCAGCTCAAACAAGACTCAGATAATCCCAGATATGTTGGAAGCACAATGGTCTCATTTTCAAACTGAGAGAATCAGAAAGTAACCAAAGTGTTGGATGTTAGAACCCATTTAAAATATGATTGGCCTCATTTTTTTAATGATCCATGCTTGGGAACTATGAATTCACCAGCACCACCAATGACTGGCTATTTTTAGAAGGGAAAACACACTGGATGCTTTCCCCTCATTTCTGTCACTCAAGCATGGGGTACTGAGTCTGTGCTACAGTTTTTGCAGTTTAGTGTTTCTAATAGTTACTAAACCCTCCTATCTTGACTCTTGAGTTCACCCACTCCAGGTAAATCAATCTAATTATTAAGATTGTTCTTCTGGGCTTACCTTATTTTGTGTGTTGTTGCTATTCTGCAAAGTAAAAAGCCAATGCAATGTTTTGGGTATCACTAACACTTTTCCAAAAACCACACAAATAGAAATGCTCAGAAAGGAGAGGGGTTTGTAAATACCATAGGAAATTTCCTTGCCAAGAATCTCACGTGCCTTCTCTTCAGTCTTCCCACTACTGAGAACACCAAAGGATATAATTCTGCAAGCTCCACCCAACAAACACTGTGGAGAGCTGTTTGTAAAAAAAATTGGTGAAATCCTGCAATATTTTTTCTTAAATCTGAGATGGTTTCATTAGGAAGTGCTCTTACAGCTTTTTGTACTTGTTTGGCTGCTTCCTGCTCCTGGCTAAACTCCTTGTGAAATGAGAATGAAGTACTGATGTCTCCCTTTCTTTCCCCACCTTTACCAAGGTTTTAAGGTTTTTCCTACTTAGGAAAAGCTGTTCCTCCAGACACGCCCATGGTAGGATGCTGCTCCCTGGAGAACATTGTTCAGCCCAGGATTGGTACTGTGAGGCCTTCCCATGTGGGAGAGAGGGAATCATTCAACCAATTCACTCCTTTTTAAAAGAATATGTCAAACTCTTATCCCATAAAAATAAATTACTCTATCAAAGTGCACGTGTTCCAGGAAGGAAAAGCCAATGTTTATATCCTAGCTCCCAACTTGCTGTTAAACCACAGCAATAGCTGTAAAGCTGAAGTAGAGCCATAGAGAACACTTTACAGTTGCTGTAATTTGGGTTTGCATCTCAGCTGGAAGCCCACAGTAGAGTGGGGGATTATTGTCCCCAGAAGCCCCTTGGCTGGGAAGCTCCAGCCAGCACTTTTCACTGAAGAGTCCCTGGGGGATGATGACAATTCCTGCCTTGCCCAGCTCTGCTGCTGCCACAGTGGGTGCCAGCACAGACATAACTCTGCTCCTTCACCAGGGCTGGGCATGGAGTGAGAGGAACTTCTGCAGGTGCTGGAAAATAAACCAAATCATAGGGGAAACTGGTGCCTGAATTCCGACATTGCCATTTGCTATTACCACTGATGGCCCAAATGCTCTATACAATGATCCACTTCAGTTGCTAAATTAGCCTTCTCAAGGGGGATTTCATTTGGGGAAAGCAAAACAAAACACCAGCTTAACAGAATTTGAGGGCTTAAACATTCTGATGAAACAAAAATAAGCCTGAGTTATCAGCGCTCAATATGCACAGCTCACAAAGCTTCCAAAACAACTCCCAACTACTGGCAGCAGCTCTCAGATCAAAGGAGGCTCCTAGGCTGATGTGAAACTGCACAAGCCTTTCTATTAAATATTGAGATGAAAAACAGAGCTTATCCTGCAGGAATGTGTGCACAGATGCACACAAACGCACACCTATAGGATCTATACACATGCATCGCTCCAAATTCCCTATGGCTCTATCTCTGTATCTGTACATACACACAGACCTGTGTGTGTTTGTACACATACAAACTTCAGTCTCTTCAATTTGGGATCAAATTCAACTCAACAACCAATTAGATATTTCCCCCCCCAGCAATCCTGTAAATATTCATGTGCTTTCTTTTCCCTAAAAGTTAAGACTGTCACCCACTTCTAGAACCTGCTAAATAATTCCAAGGAAATGAAACGCAGCTTTTGGGACATTGGCTGTTCCATCCCCAGGTTTCCCAGCAGACAAGGAGTCACAGAATCACTGAATATTCTGAGTTGGAAGGGACCCACAAGGATTGTAGTGTAAAACTCTCACTGCCAAGTCCTAAGCCCTAACTTCCAGCAGACAGATGTTCATGTCAAGTGTGTGAGTTCAGAGAATTGACAGCACAAAGTCTGATCACAGATTGATCAAATTTCAAGCACCTTATCACAGTGAAACATCCATTATAAATGATTGTCAATAGTCATGTAAATCAAACCAAAGTGGGTCTTAAAGGAAAGTTCATATGCAGCAGATATGAAAGAACTTCCTGATTATTCCAAATCCTGTTTTAATTAACACTTACTCCTAGTCTGCCTTTATTTTTTCTTTTTCATCTCCCGCCTGTCATTCATTTGACATCTCTACCATGATGAGAGTGATACTTAATATGAATGAGAAACAAAAAAAAAAATTCCAATAGTCTCTGCTTAAAGAGATTCTGCTGATTCACATTAGCACCTTTGTCCCGTAACACATTTTCTTTTCACTTCATTTCAGACTCACATCACAATTCTAACAGAAACCCTAACTCAGGACAGAATTTCAAGAGAACAACTCAGCTTTTCTTCTCCCCAGCATATTTCCCTATCAAACACCAATCCTTGGCTGCTAAGTGCCGCCAAAATCAGCCTGATGCTGAGGCTTTTAAATGATGATGAAACAGAAAAGTAGGGCAGACAAGGACAGGAAATTTTTCAAATGTTTTCGTGATTGCCGTGAATCCTGATCCACTGCAGTCAGAACGAAAATGGGCATTGCTTCCAGTGGATGTGGTTGCATTTCTTTATTTCATTATTTCCTCACTTGCAGATTATTTTTTATTATGCAAAGCATATTGTTAAATGCTGAATTACAGGTGATCTGACCCTCACTCAGTTTACTCAGGGTCTGCATTATAAGAGAGAGAATAAATTTGGCTCCACGGCTTCTAGCTGGCCAAGTATGCTCTGTGAGATTAAAAAAATCAACTTCTGCTGCACAATGGGAGATTTTAAATTTTAGTTGAAATACAGAAGCAGATTTACTCACATCTTCCTCTTTCCATGAGCTTTCTGTCAGTACACAATTACATTGTCCAATCTGCAAATAGAGATGAGGTACACACAACCTGGGTAACACAACAGTTGCTCCACATTTGCAGTCAAATCGTGCTGATCAGCCCTGGCACTCAGAAATTATATTTTTCCTATTATTTGGAGGGGGTAAAACCCAGAATTTACATTGGTCCTATTGCTATTCCTGATTCCTTCATAGTTACACCTGCACAGAGTTGATAGAGCAGGAGAAAGCCAAGCCAGACTGAGAAGCCCCATCAGTTTGCTCCTACAGCAATATTATTTCTTTCATTATTTCTTTCAATGTGTTGGGATGAAGCTCTTCCAGCTGAAGATCAACCAGGCCTTCCTGCAAAGAGAATGAAAGAGTGCCACTGACCTCTGGAATTTCTCATTTTGCAGGTTTTTGTCACAGGATTGGGCTGTAGGAAATGGGTCCAAAACTCTTGAACAGGCAGCTCATAACTTTCAAGATGGATTTCCAGCGCACGCTCTCTATGCCACAGCAGCCTCTCCAAGGATAATACAGCATCGGACAAGGAGTGCATCCCAAACACTTTAACATCCTGGCTGAGAAGGAGCCCGAGCTCCTCAAAAATGCCAGACATTTCAGATAAAATTCCAGGGACAGCTGACACTCAAATCTGTGCTCATGTGAGGCTCTGGGTGCCAGAAGCTGCCCTAAATTCCATCAATCTGTCCTAGTACTGCATTGATTTCTGCCATGCCTGACAGCCCAAACATGCTCCTACAAGAGGCACACTCTTCCTATTTTTAAATATGCCATCAATATTTTTTTCCAATATAATTTCTGCCTTGTTTCATCCCAATTAAGTACCTAAAGTGCACTTTCCAAGTTATGTCAAGGGGAAAGTTCCCATTGCTCAATATTTTGTCTCTTGTCTTCACAGCCACATTGCCCCTGAAATTCAGAGAAGCCTGCAGCAAGGTGCCACAGCTTGGCACAGTCACTGCGCAGCTCCATCCTCTGTGGTCTTCAAGGAACAGGAGACTCTCGTGGATTAGGTCTTACCTGGCTGTGGCACCAACAGCGGCATCTCTGCGCTTATGAATTATTTCGATTGCCCCATTTACAAGGGGACTGTCAGATCTACATGATGACAAACAAAAAAAGCAAATTTGACCTTTTAACAAGTAGTGGGGTAAAGTAAACGTGCAGAGATGGAAGACACAGCCCACCTTATGCTGTTAGAAGCAGCTGTAATACTGACAGCAAATGAAGCTCAGAGGCAGCGTTCACCTGCCCTTGTATTTAACTGTGCTGGAGCTCTCATTCCTCTTTAGAGAAACAGAAGATTTTCCATTTAACTTAGAGCTAAGAGCTTATCTTGCTTTGAACTGTTCCCTTTCCTGGTGTGCATTACACACCCTCAAGGCATTTTACTCTCTAACTCAGGTGCTAATTCCTCACTGGCTTTAGCACCCACTTAAGTCAAAGGAAAGACTTCCAGAACTGGAAGATGCAGCTCCTCCAGGCGATACTGGGAGAAAGAACCCTTCCTAATTGTAAGACTGGTGAATCAGAGACAGCTGTGGAGCCTTTAGATGCTTTTAACAGGTTAGACAGGTCTGTCACGGTGGCACAAATACCAGCCTTCTCTGGGGCTGGGTAACAGCCTGAGGTCTGCTTGCACTGCATGGTTCCATTATTTTTGTCAAAAAAATCTGGAATTGGGATAGGAATTTTGCAACCATTTGGTTCATTCCTGGTAGTAGATAAACTCTTTTTTACCAACCCTGAAGAGCCATTTCCTGACCCCTCTGGTGTTAAGCAGAGCCTCAGCCATGAGGTAACCCAAACTCAGATGAGAATGTTCTCAAGTATTCACAAAAATTCCTCAGTCCTACATCGCCCATTCTGGCTGCCTCTCACCACTCCATCCCCCAGAAAATGCCAACAGCTTCCTGGGTGCCTGTCCAGACAGCCCTGCAGCATGAGACAGCAAAGGCCACGAGCCAGGTTCTGCTGCGGGCAGGTTTGGGAGCAGGGAGCACGCAAGGAACTCACCAAGTGTGCGCACTTGAGCAGCCAAAAAGGAGCTAAAGTTTAGTTGTGGGGCCACTGAGGCTTTATTAAAGCAGGACATGCTTTACCCCTCTGCAGGGGAGTTTGGGGAGATACTCTTGGCATTCCTAGGAATGATCTGAGCACTAGCACAAGGCTGCTGAATTGTTGCCAGTTTGCATAACCCGGTGTCAAAACTGTCAATTTTCCAATCTAAAGATGGGAAAAGCTCATATGCACACGATTGATTATGGGGACAAACGGGGAAACAGTGCTCTGAGCTTCCCCCTGGTGATCTCACACCCAGACAAGGGGAAAAGGAACCCAACCATCGAAGGAACGAACACCTTCACCCCAGGCTTGAACCTTCCAAACCACTGCTAAGGAAAGGAAGACCTTGGAGGAGTTGCAAATGAGTGTAACAGTGAGGTAACAGGCCTCAGACCTTTGGAGCTTTTATCCTTTCTTAAGACTAATCAGATTTTTTTCCTGGCATAACACCACGAAAGTCATCCCAAGGAAGAGTTTGGATTGTTAGCTGATTAAGTTTTTAATATTAATTCATTTTTGCCTTTGAATTTGCCATTTGAGATAGCACAATGAAAAGAAAAGGCAAAAAACATGCCAAGTCTTAATAAACATCCTGTTTTCCCCTGACCCCAAGTTCTCGTAAAAACAAAGCTATGAGTAAGATTTGAAAAATTGTGATCTATACCAGTGTTGGGGTTTTTTTCCAGTTTTTCTGCAATGTGTTGCACTTTCATGGCCTGACAGATCTCCTCCTTTCACTGAACCACAGCAGACCAGGATGAACCCTTGGCCTGGAGCTTAAAAACCATTAACTTCCTACTCCATATTCATGGGGAAAAAAGCCTCTTGAGTGGTGGCCACTGTTCAGTAACTTCCCATGCCAAAGACCCAGGACTCTTTGATACAGCTACCAAAGAATCAGTCTTGTCCTGATGGCTGCTTTGTGAGGCTCCTGGGATATCTGTACTTTTGTACATCTGTAGTGATCAAAACAATTATAAAAATGATAATGTAAGACAAGCAGCAAAAATATTGAAAGCACATGTGTGTGTTTGGGGATGTGTGTAGCAGGAGATCACCCTCTGGATCCAGCAGTGTGGGCTGTTTCTCATCCCGCAATCCAAGATAATACACATTTCAGAGCCCCTGATGTGAGCAAGTATTTAAAGACTAACATTAAAGGAAAATAAACCTTTCCAATCAATTGCAAAAGTAAAACCAGCAGTGAAGCAGCTCCAGAAATGGAAGCGCAGCTAGAAGAAAATTAAAAACAGCAACCCCAGAATACCTGTCCTAATTAAACGTTAGCTGGGAATATGTGAATTAAAATAGGAATGACATTTGAATTAATAAAAGAGCAACAAAATGTTTCAGGAACTGTTTTTCCTTGATGGTGTAATTTCCTGAGCTCCAAGGCATGTTGGCTGTCTGACCAGCTTTGCACGGACACTTTGTAGGCTCACGCAGCAACTTTGGGAACTGACTGACCTCGTCTATCCAGAGTGTCCAACCGAGCCACCTCTATGGTTTGGGTTGTCAAAAAAGGATCCATGGAATTTTTTTAGGCTGTAAATAAATGGACAAAATGAATTGCAAGAAAGCCAAAAAACGGTGAAAAGTGCACAGTGGTCAGGAGAGAAAGAGACCCTTGAAATGCATCCAGAACTTTCCTGTGCTGGGCAGATTTTACAATGCTTCCCTTTGTTCCCAACATAGATACAAATTGAACACCTCCACAAAGCCTCACAACACAGCAAGATACAGTGAGACTAAATACAATGTAAGAGCTATTTGAAAGTATTAGAAAAACTAAAATTAAAGATAAGACTTTAAAATCGCAGTATTAAGTTTATGTCAATCATGTATGTCCAGACTTGCAAGGCCATTTTTCTATGAGAGAAACATTTGTCTAGAGAAAGGTTGTAAATACTGAGCTGAATTGGTTTATACTGCCAGAGCACCCGAGAATTTTGGCTGCAAGGTGAAAAACAGGCTTAATATTTTGCATAAATACAGCCTTACAACCAGCCCTGCTAAGGATGCTCCAGCACACAGAGAGCTCCATTTGGAAAGCCCAGTTTCTCTGTGCTGTGTCCCTGTAAGCTCCCTCAAGCTTCTTTCTGAGTACACAGCAGGGGCTTCATGCACCAGTTTTTTTCTTTCTTCCCTACTTTGCTCCACTCCCTGATACCACAAACCCATTTTTCTAAATAGATGTCTTAGATCCCAAGTACCCCCTGGGCAAGCCCATGTTTGAGCAGCCCTGCAAGAGGAGAATGCAGCCTGATACTCATTAAAAGTCTGCTGATGGGCTCAGACTCTCCTGCTATTGGAGATTCATCAGTTTCTTTTTCCACGAGAATGTATTTGACTGCAGTATTTGGAAAGTAGAGCAATAGCACCAATTATATCCTAGCAAAGAGTGTGTCTGCATACAAAATTTCTGTTGTGGTGGGATGGCATTAAATTCCCTGGTAGATTGCCAGAGTTTAGAGGTATTAATGCTGGATTCTGACACAGTGACAAAGCAGCGTTGCTGCGGTGTGTCAGCGCCCGGGGCAGGATGTTTGCACACTCCTGCACCAGGCACAGGGAAAGCACAGAGCTCAGGAACCTGCCCCTAAAGCACCCAAACAAAACCCAAACTATCCAGGGATTTGTCCCCAGGGCTGACCCCACTATTGCACCCCACAAGGTGTGAGTCCCTCTGCTCTGTACACTCAGTGCTCAGGGCTGCAACTTCGCCTCTGATTCTGTGCTGAAGATGCGAAAAAGCACCAAAGGTAAAACCAGGGACCATGTTCAGTTCCTCCAAACGTGGGTCATGACCCCCAGGTCTTGTCTTATTCTTAAGAATAACCAAGTACAACCAACAAACCACACAAATGATATAAAGAGTTGAAAGTCAGGGGATTTTCTTCCAAATGCTTTTGAACAGAGCTGGTTATTAAGTCACATACATTTTTACAAAGCTTCTTGGTCATCTTGTTCTTGTACAAAGATGCCCTTGATATTCTGCTGCCTTAACATCAGCCACCAATATCCCACTGCCTTCCATAGAGCACAGCTTCCCCAGCACCTGCAGCTCAGGAAGAGGAGAGGAATGCTGTAAAACCCCAGGGAAACACCACTCCGAGTAATAAACGGGAGCAGAAGATACCTGGTGGGTGTGCAGGACACCAGAGCACATCTATCAAAATAACAACAGGACACGAGGCAATAAACAAGGGCTGATCTACAGAGCAGCTCCCAGCCTCCACGTGGAGATGTGGGAAATGAATGGCCTGGGGGAGCACGTTATGGGCAGGGGAAGGAATGCCAACTCAAAGCATATAATGAGAGAGAACCTTCATTTATTCCCTCTGGAGCCTGCAGCCAGCAGGTCTGAACTCAGAAAACAGCAGTGTAATGGAGGGTGTTGGGTGAAAAAAAATTACTCTGTCAGAGAACAACTAAAGAAAAATTAATTAAGGATTAATATTAAATGAAGGCAAGAGAAGTTGGAAAGGGTAAAATCAGCCAAAAAGGCATGTAAGGAAGGGCCTGGTGGAAAGCAAGGAGAGCAAGACTGTGCTGCTGCTGTTTCTAGATTCCTCATACAGGAAAAAAAGCAAGCCTAAAGTAGAATATACAGGAAACAAAAAACCCTCTACCTTCAGTTCATTTCAGAATCACACAGAATTTGCCCCAAATAGCAACACTGCCGTACCTGTTAAAGCTCCACCAGGTGTAACAGTAGGACACAGAACCATCACTGCACTGGAGTGCCAGCAGTTCATCCTCCGCCAAAGGCTCTCTGCAGCTCGCAGGTTCAGGGGATTATTTCCAGCTTAAAACAGCACTGATGAGGGGCAGATTTGCAAGGGCAGCAAGGCTGGACAACCAGGAGGACACTACAGCAGACAAGGAGAGCCCTTGGCTTCCCCTCTGACCACTGCGGTCTTGGGTGCTCTCCCAGGCACATGTCCTCTACGCACTGAATACTGTATGTATTGAATAGTGTGTATTTTTGTGAAAGAGATGCCCCTTTCAGCATCAGTAATAGAAACTTCTTCATAAACTGTCCCACCTGACACCCATGAGTTGAAGATCTCTCCTAGGTTATTTTTCTAAGCAACTTTAGAGGGAAGGTCATGACTGGAGAACCAAGTACATTTCCCAGAAAAAAATAAATAAATAAAAAAGAGGTGGTTCGTTATGGCATTTCAAAGAGAAATATTCAAAGCTCCTGCATATAAAAAATTAATAAGCTGACCAAACATTTGAATGCTGAATAAATAACCTTTCCCTGGCAAAAATAAAGCTGAATGATCTGAAACAAAATAAGGGCATCCATCCAGCAAGGAGAAGGAAAAGATAAGCTGTTTTCCTCTCTAAACTTCCCCAGCTTTCATTGGAGGTCACACAGTTCAAAGAGGATCAAGTTCAAACAGGACTCCAGCGTCTGAGTCCAGCCTTGATCACAGTGCACTGTTCTTGGGAAACACGAAGGAGGAAATGATCAGCCTTATCCCAAGATAAGGGGACATGTTAAAAGGCACAGGCCTGTTCTGCACCCTGGTGCAGGAGCTCTGAGTTCCTTCCCTGTACAGGGAGCTTGTCCTTCCCAGTCACCTCCATAATCTCCTGAATGTCCAGGAAAATACACACGGTTCCGACTCATCAACGGGAAATTTCACCCATTGCTTACAAAACTGGCTCTGCACCTCCCAGCAATGCCCCAGTTTCTTGCTCACTCTTGAATAAGTCCCATGAATCTCCAAGGGAAGGAGCTTCCCCCTTCTTCCATATGGTCCCACTGATCTCTGCTTTAACATAGAGCAAACCAAGCAAAGCAATGTTCTCTGCCCCAGGGATGCTTGTTGTCAAGTGGTTTTCCACACAGAGAGGAAACAATGCCCAGAGGAGATGGAAAGACACATCCTACACAGAGAGATTCAGGCAGCCGCCAGTCCTGCCTTAGTGCTCGACAGGGCTGCAACTTTGGAGTTATTTATTCCAATTATTCTTTTAATTTGAATTACAATTGAATGCGCTTCATGTAGCTCAACCTGTGCTTTTAAGGCTTGAACATCCACACCAAGTCAGGCCTGTCTATAAAAGCGATGAACTGAATATTTTTATTAGGTTCTTGCCATGCTTTTTTCTCCTGAGTTCAAACACTGGCAATTTATTATGCAGCAGCTCCTTTCCTGAGCTGGGGGAAGAACCAGCCTTTAGTCAGTTCATGGAACCACTAGAACACTCATTTTCCCCACAAAACTCCCTCGTGTCAAAACATCAGCCTGACTCAGAGCGGCTGGGTCGGGAAACAGCTTGTAGGGGAGGGCAATGAATGTACAATGTATGCACAGTAACAAACAGCCGTGAGTCATCCCGAATTTGTCATACATTACCTTCACAGGCAGTCCCTGCCGGAAAACACAGAGGTGCTGCTTTAAAAGAGCTGGAGAAAAACTCAGGGGACAACGCTGAACTCTCAGCTTGTTCACCAAAATGTGTAATTTGGCAATATCAACAATGCTCAGAAAACATCAGGGCAATGCATTTACTTTTTTGAGGCTTTCTCTGCTACAGGCAGAAAATACAGAGTTGAACCCAACATTGCCAGTCGAAGAGTAGCTCAGATATGCTTATATAAATGCCTGCAAAATTACCACAAAAATGGAATAATCCTACAGGAGATACTTTCCCAGCTTTACTGTGATGTCTAACAGCAAGAGCAGACTGTGTTTCCTTAGACTTTAATTTAAAGGAAACTCTTCACCATTTTATTTGGGGATGTTTGCAATTATTGCAGCTTCCCAATAAAAAGATTTTTTAAAGAAAATATTTGGCCCATATTTCCAGAAAGAAAAACTTTTCCATGCCCCAAACACAGAGAACTGATAATGGCAATTAGTTGAAAGCAGAGTTAATGAGTTTATTGTTGCTGGTTTTTTCTCATGGGAACTCACCCATTGCACCTGGGCCTGATGTTCACCTGCAGGCGCATCAGGGTGTTCAAACCCCCAAAGCCACCCCAGAGATGCTCCTGTGCCTGAGCTCTGCAGGTTCTCTCCGAGAAGGCCTGGCAAAAACCCCACTCCATGCCTTCAACCACGGGCTTTCACCTTGTGAGTTGGTGTCACAAATATGATGCAGATCGTTCTTCTGTTCCCTGTCCCTCACAGGCTCGGTTTGGTGCCCCACAGTGAAAACTGTGTTATAAAGGCATTTCTTCTGGAATAATTCAAATTAAGGTCTCTGTTGGAGCATGCAATTATCCTACGTGTATCTGAAATCGAGGAGAGCCAGTCAGAGGCGGATCTGTAACTGGGAATTATCTTCACAGCATATAATTTTCAGATCACGCACATCAATGTTATAATTGGGCTGTGGGAGCAGAGGGTATCTTTATTTACACACAGTTCCTTTAACTCAGCAAAGTGCTGTAATTTCTCTTCACCTTAGTAAATATTTTTCTCTCCAAACCTGCATCACAGGGATGGCCCATGACTGGGAAAGCCCTGCTTGCTCCAGAGGTCACTGCATTTAGTAAATTAATCCTAATTGCAGGCATAGTTCCTGTGAAGCTTGTTGGATGGAAACCTTAGTAGACTGAAATGGGTTTGTGATTTTAATCAGGAAACATTCCAAACCTAAACATTCACAATTCTCCAAAATATAATGAGATCACCTATTTAAAAAAAAAAAAAAAAAAAAATTGGAAAAAACCCATGAGACGAGACTTGCAAAACAGCAATAGACACCTTTTAAGACCAGGCTGTCTCAAGACCCCAGTAAAATTTTGTTTATATCGATTTGTATCTTTTGGTAGATTGACAGAGACAACAGTGGAGTCTTTTCCTAGGCTACATTGATCAAATTTGCCAAAATAAAATCTTTACTGGAGTCATGTATGTGGGTTGGACTTGGAGCGGGTTACTTACTCCATCTGCTTCATTTCATGAAATTTTTCACAACCTAATCATTTTGTGAGACTTTTGCTCTTCCTTGCAAACTTTGGTTGGATTTGTCCAATGAGTTTAAAAATTTCAAACCCATGGAGGAGCAGAAGAGGCAAGACAGTTTTGCTTAGAGAGCAGGTGACCAAGACAAATAGACACAATGATTTCTTTGTCCTCCAGTTTCAGTCATTAGGAAGCACTCAGGTCATGTTACCCATTTATTTTCAACAGGAAGGCTTGGTATTCTTTTCCCTGTGAAAAAAAAAGCCATTTTAGAGTCAAGAGCTTCTAGAGCACATTTCAAGGAAAACACACAAATATTATGAACTATTTGAGCTCATTAATAACTCCAACATCAGGGTCACACTGTCAGCTGCTGCACACACCTAATGCAGTGGCCACAAGCCTGCCCAGCTAAGAGGCAAGTCTGGTTTCTGCTTTGGTTCATGTCCTGTGCTGGGGAGCCAGAGCCTGGCAGTGTCAGCTGAAATCATGTGCAGTTCTGGTGCCATGAATAGTCATTTATTGGGAACTGATTTAAAGACAAAATCTGCTCAAGAAAGCAAAAGTAACACAAAAAAGCACAAAAAGTAAAGATGAGCAGAATGTGATTTATTTTTTTCTTGGCACAGCAGCTATACTGAGATTTCTGTGTCATTAACTTTAAATATAGAGGGGTTTATAGGCTTGTCTTCATGTTTTCATTCCAGCACCTATGAAAACCACATGTGCAAAGGAAAATATAATAAATTTGAAGCTGAGGTTTCTTTCGCTGAGGTTTCTTTCACTGAGTACCAGAATGATGCATTAGTCACAAATCCAGATGAATCGGATATGGAAGATTTCATAACTATTTTTCTTTTGTTTTCAGCTGTTCTGCTGATGTTTCATTGAAGTTTGCCCCTGACTTCTCTGCAATCTGTTCCTTGCCTACGGAGCTTTCAGTTCACAGAGTTCTCTGGACTGACCTTCCTGCTGTCCTTGCCACAATGTGTCTCCCTCAGAAGATCCCCTTGATCTGACAATGCCACTAAGCAGAGCTCTGGGCTCAGGAAATCTCTCTTGCACTGGGATAACTCTGGAAACTGTCTAAGCAAAGCCCTCAAAATTCAACCTATGCAGAGCATCAATCCATTCAAAATGAGACTGTTTCCTTTAGAGAAATAACGACTAATAATCATGAAGTGAACCAAACCAGCATATTTTTGGCAGATTGTCTGATTTGTAAAGGATAAAGGTACTTCAAATAATGCCACAGGACTGTGCCTATAATGACAAGTCCAGCACTGAAAATATAAACAAAAACCTCTTTTGAGTAGCCTCAAAACCTTCACCAATGTTCTTAAATAAAGCATTTGATTTGTCTTTCAGTTACAAGTATCACAGAATAGTTTGGGTGGCATGGACCTTAAAGTTCATCTCATTCTGCCCCCTGCCATGGGCAGGGACACCTTCCACCATCCCCGGTTGCTCCAAGCCCCGTCCAGCCTGGCTTTGGACACTTCAGGGATGGGGCAGACACAGCTTCTCTGGGCAACCTGTGCCAGGGCCTCACCACCCTCACAGGGAACAATTTCTTCCTAATATTGAATCTAAACCCACCCTCTGTTGGTTTAAATCCATTCCCCCTTGGCCTATCGTTACATGCTCTAGTAAAAGGTCACTCTCTATCCTTGAGAAAATATCTACTTCCTTTTGTTTTTAAAAGAATGTTCTTGCAATCAAAATGAGCCCTTGTGTTTTAGTTTGACTTGAAGTTCTTTTCGAAAATTTTTGCAATTATTATTATGACATTCATAATTGTCAGTGAGCTGAAAAATAAGTTTCCAAACAGCTCTGAATCACTTACTGTTATTCCTCAAGTCTGGCTCTTACAGATGTTTCAGGATTTTCCACTGGGAGTCTCTGATCATCAGAATGAAACGATCAATTGCTCTAATTTAGCTTTTAAACTGAACTGAATTAAAACTCTCTGTGATGTCCTTGTTCGGGGCTTTTCAAAACCCAGCCTCTTCGAAGAGAAGGGGAAAGGTATTTGTAATAAGAGGTGGCTGCAACACAGCAGGCCAATTTCCTGCCATTTAACATCACAATGGTGGAGTCACTGCTAATAACAAATTCAATTTGTAAGTCCATTAGAACAACAAAACAGCCCCGTTTGCTGTATAAAAAGTAATGGCTTTGTCCTAGAAGAAAAGATGTTTGTTTCAACAAGACAGTGAAGAGTTGTTCTTGTGACTGCTGTCCTTTTTGCCCCTCTGCTTACGCAACCCACAAGATCTGTCAATGTTCTTACTTCCAGCAGCTTTCCGGGGCAAGTCTTTCCCTTCAGCTGTTCTCGTGAAAACCTGCTTAAAGCCAAAACTGAACCAACATCCAAATGAGGACAGAAGCTGACCCAGATGTGTTCAAGCAAAAAGACTCAGGGGCTCAGCAGGAATTCAAGCAAAAATGGGAATAAGGAGCAAAGGAAGGCTCCCACATTGCCGTAGGCTTCACTGCCCAAACCTGGAGGAGTTTTGCCCTGTGTGAGCTGCCAATGCCACAGGCTTCATCCAGCTCCAGCAGGAAGCTCCTCTCTGGATGTTATTGATGGTGCCCACCACCGGATTCCCCCCAGGCAGGGCACAGAAATGGCTCTGGAATGCTGGCAGTGATCCAAGTGCTCAGTGTCCATTACAGCCACAGCTATTGACTGCAGAGGTTCTGGACTCAAAACATCACCACAAACATTCTGAAGGCAGATATCAAAAACCTGGATCATTTTACACATCTTTCAGCAGAAATCTTGGAGCCCTGCAAACCCAATTACAGGAATGAATGATGAGACATCTGATAGGGTAATTACTCATAATTAGATTTTGACACAGTCTTTGTGAGATGGGCATTTGAGTCATGGGGAGAGATGTTCTCATTTCTAAATTCACCCAAAAGGTAGTTATTGTGTTGAAAAGGCAAATACAGCAGTGTCGTGCTAAAAGAGAGGAACCCACACAAGCAAAAGACACAGAGCCCTGGAGCCACCTCAGCTCTTTCCATGCCTGGGAAGCCTCCTCTGGCTCTGAGGGGTGTGTGCCCAGTGCAGCAGCCATGCTGCCTTGCAGTCTCCTCCTCCCACCCCCTCTGCTAAACACCCTATGGATGTGTCAGGCTCACATTCCCTTTTTTCTCACATTCCCATTTCCTGCTCTACACCCTCTTCACCGCAGTTTTTGTGGCAGTCTCTGACTTGCCCCACCTTAAACCCAGCATTTCCCAACACCTGCAATAAGCCAACCCAAGCACTCAGAAATAAGGAGAGAAAGAAGGCATGAGCTCCCCAGTTATTTCAGGTGGGTGCCTGTCCCACAGAGTGTGAGCTGCCTGCAGGGAGGGCCATCTCCATCTTCTCATAAACAGTAGAAACGACACCACTGGCATATGACAAAAATAGCAGGTACTTTCATCTTAGACCTGGACTGGACAAACAGACATTGGGGGGGGGGGGGGGNCTTTTGGCAGATTTTAGTCAAAGTGAGAAGTAAGAGAGAAAAGGTTCCAGTTCTCTTTCATCCTTGCCTGATGGCAAAGAAATATTTACCCCATTTTCCTTCACTAAATAGAACCATAACTTTATGGAAACTAAAAATAGCGTTGACCTGGTCATTGCACATTATGATTGCATCCTCATTTCCAGTTTCCTTCCTTTATGCCTTTTGCCTGACTAAATTGCATAGAGCGGTTGGTTTAATGTTTTCCCTTCTTCATGAGCATCCCTCCCAAGGGGGCACAGCCTCCTCTCTCTTGCTTTTTTGGGTTTGAATAGCTGAGAGCCACATTAGCATCCCCTGACTGGAGCAGGACTGGGGTCTTACTCTGTCTTTCTTTCCTCAGCCTTTAGTAATCCTTCTATTTGAAGCTTCCTTTTCAAGTGGCTGAATTTCCCTTTAGCCCATTTATACTCTCTGAGGAATATTAGCACTGAGGAATTGGCCACATTCACTCTCTCTTTGGTCCTATCTCCCTCCCTCATTCCTGAGTCTTAAATACAGATCATTGGTCTTTCACTTCTGAGTATCCCAATGGTGTCCATCAGCCCTCTTCCACCTCCTGCACTAAGAAGCAGTGGTACATCATGAAACAGGACTTGTGGCATGATTTTTATTCCAGTAAAAGTACTTCGAGCAGGCCAGAAGCATCACATTATAACCCCACACTGAAGGCAGCTTTAATTGAAAGGCTCCTTCATGTTGGAGAACACCTGCAGGCAAAGCTCACATCCAAAGCTGGGATTCTCCCAGATCCAAAAGCAGTACAGGATGTACATTGAGGAACCACTGAAGTCAACGTGCAGTTACTTAGTCCTTCTTCATTTAATGAGAATCTCTCTGTATGTGTGTTTATGTATTGTTACCTAATAATTCTCTAGTGAGAGGCAGCAAACACAGAGATGGGAAAGAGAAAAGCAAGTCCCTTTGCTCTGCACTTGGTATGGGACAGAGCAAGGAAAATTGAAATATTTGGAAATCTAGGCCCTCAGCAAGGCAACCCCCAAGGCCTCCTCCGATTCCAGACTGGACACGGTCCTTTTCCTGAACCATCCTCAGGCCTCTACCATGCAGCGGGTCCAAATATTCTGCTTGCGGGAAGCATCTGGAAACTGAAGTATGACCTATGCACATGCACTTAAACCCTGAAATAAACGAGCCAGTCGTCTTCCCATGTCCTGCAGTGAAACAGGACACATTTTATCTCCTGTGATTAAATTAGTGCTTGGCCTGTAAGGAAGTTGTAGTGGATGATCTCCCTGGATTACTTCTGTGAAAAACGCTTTGCCTGTTTTCTCTCTGATTCCTTGTTTGCAGCCAGACTCCCATTTTGGGACAGGACCATTTAGTAGAACACATTTTTCTTTGCAGATGACACCACCTCCAAGAGTTTCTTGTTCCTTGCAGCCCTTACTTGTACTTCTGTTTTCTAATGCATTTTGCTGCTGCTGCCCTAACATATGAGGAGCTAAATATCCATGGTAAGTAGCAGAGGGAAGAGATTCAGGGATGTGCATTTACTCAGATTTCTTCATTTCACAGTAGGTCCAAGAGAAATGCACATACTTTTTTAAGAGATCAATCAATAATCCCCTTTTGTTTGCTTGCATCCTCAGTGCAGCATTTCCATCTTATTCCCATAGCATACAAAAGGCTCAATTCTTATTTACCTGCCACAGAGCAAGAGGTGAATGTTTATGCACAGGCTTCAAGGAGGTTTAAAATAAGACAAAACAAACACTTCTCTGACAGCAAACATAGAAATAAGAAATTGCCTTAACACAGAACAGGGGTCACGGCCAGTGAAAAATAATGAGCACCCTTGTCTGGTTTTGAGGGATTCCCTAGGGATGCTGTGTAACCAGCAAACATTCTCTTGAGTAACCAAGAAAAACCAAACTACAGCTCTGTCAGCCTTTCTCGTAAAAGTCCATTCCCTGGACTGTTTGGATGCACAAACTACCACAGCCGCTCCTGCATGGAGCACAACGGATGAGAATCTCAACAGAGTCAGCCTAAACTGCACCTACACTGCTGCAAATGCAACCTTTCCTTCCTATGAGCTGGACTTTCATGATCCTTGTGGGTCCCTTCTGCGATTCTGTCCCCCCTCCCCAGCTCAAACATGCAGCTGACAATCTGGCCCTTAGCAATAGTGGAGTTACACCGAAGCCTCCCTGACATGCCCCAGCGTCAGCCACAAAAAATAATGAGTTAAATGGAGAACTAAAAAAATTAAACTCATTATTGGGTATGGTCTTTGAAACCCTGAAATTTTCCACCATTGTCACCATGAAAAAAGTGTGCCTGATTCAGAGTTAATAAACTGATAGAGGACTTCCAAAGGATAGGGGATAAGTGGCTGCAACTCCTCAATTCTCTGTCCCAAACTTAGTGCTGTGTCTTCCTGACTGTGCTGGCAATGCCTGGCCTGGCACACGATGCCAGCGGCTGCTTTTTGCTGCAGAATTGGCAGTTCAAAGGTGTAAAGCTCTATTTCTGCACTAACCTGATTTGGGGCCGGGAAGAATTATGTAAGGTTTGCAGAGAGGTATTCATCAGCACAGGCTGAGGGGGGAAAATCTTGCACAACTCCACAGCAGAAACTAATGAGACATTTAAGAAAGAAGATGAAAAGGAAGAAAGAGGGGAAGATAAAAGAAATGCATTGTTTCCTAAAAAACAAAACCAAACAAACACCCAAACAACAACAAACAATAAGCAGAGCAACTAGAAAGTAAAGGAAAGAACATTTTTCTGAGACCTTTGTCTTTTTTGTTTCTGTGTTGGTGTTTGTCTCCCCTGAGTTTTCTTACCCTTCTTACTAACTCTGCATGATCAATTCCCGTAACTGCAAAGAGCAAAAACCCAAAGAACATGAAATCTGATTTCTCCTTTTAGTCCATTTTCCCAGCATAACTTTGCAGACTGTGTTATTTACCATTAAACAATTTTACATTCAACACTTCAGGAGACATTTTCTTCAGTACCAGTTTTGTTTGTCACTCTGAGATGAAGCTGCTGACTTTGGAGCTGAGAGGATTTTAACAGCAGCCAGCAGAAATGTCACTGGGTGTAAGTAACTCTTCCATTATAAATACAGAAAAGTCTCTTTAGTTGGCACAGTTCTGGTAGAACAGGAGAGGTGGCAGCTAAGGGCTGTCCTCTCCATGTAGTACAGGGACAGGGGGACACGTGAATGCCCGTGGGAAGGGAAGGGAGGCTCTAAAGAAAATGTTGAGTTGTTAATCTGTTACTCCATTGCACTGACAGAGCTGGGGAGTAAGGGGCTGAAGTTATTTTTGTTATGTGTTTTTATGCCATTTTTTACCAGAGAAGAGAAGGATGACATGAAGTTAGTTTTTCAGGTATATTTCTTAGGATTAAAAGCACAAGTTAATGACATCAGATATATTTTAACACCTTCTGCAAACTCATCTCCCATACTCTTGGATGAACTTGTTTTCCATTCAGTAAGCTTCTCTCAGGCTGACATTGAGATGCAAAATGCTGCACAATTTTGGGTCCCAGAGGATTGAAACAGAAGCAGTATCTCAGACAAGAGAGTAGGAAAAGATCCTCCCAGGTCAGTTACTCCTTTCTCTTCCTCAGGGCAGAACCAGCTCTGCTAAATCACTCCTGACTTTGTCTCAAGTGATCTGAAGGACCCAACAACAGACCTTAAATGTGCAATACCAGAGCCTGCTGCTCACTACCCCTCCCGAGAGCAACTGTCCCGCACTCCCTACGCAGCCCAGGGGCAGCTGAGCCGCGCAGCAGGGAGCCCTCGCTGCAGGAGTTTTCAGGTCTTTGATTCTTCCAAGCAGGACAACCACAAGACTCCTCTAAATGCCAGTTAGAAATGAGGCTGGACATTTCGGACTTACAATTTGCATTCTGTAATTTTATTCCCATCTGCTCAGAATGATTTTATCATTTCTCTGCTAAACAAGGAAATGCTTAATGCTTGTGTTACCCTTCTTTTGATATTCCAGGATTCTCATTTATTTGGGTCCCACAGATAACAGTGAATGAAAGCCCCATGGAACAAACTTCATGAAAGGGTAATGAATTTAAAGCAGCCTCCATCCTACCAATGCACTATAAGCCATAGGATTCATTGCAAACACCACCAGGCACATTCATACAACAAATTTGCTTCGTGCAACACTTTCCTGTGACAACAAAACATGTTCAAAAGCTGAAGGCAGGGCTGACATGCTGCAGTTAGAGAGGGAGAAGAGCCCCTTCCCCCCTTTGTGGTTTTCCTATCACAGTTACTAGCTGGAATCGGAGAGAACTGAAAAATTCATCTATCCACCACACCGGGGCAACCAGTGCCAGCACGCACTGGCTCCTCCCAGGGGCTGCACACAGGGAAGGTTTTCAGAGATCCTTAAACCCCAAGAAACACAGTGACAGTAAAAATAAACAGAGAAGGGTTCAATGAGAGTCATATTATTCCATTGCTGTGTTACACCAGTAATAACTGTATGTCTGCAAGGCTGCAAAGTAACAGCAATGCTTTCTCCTGAAAAAGAGTAGTGTTGAAATTTCATTTAAAGTCACCCAAAACCCACTAAGTTAGAGGTGATAGGAAGGTTAAAAAGTTAAAGCAGTAAGAAAAAAACTGAGAAAAAATGGAAAAAACAGCTTGCTGTTGATAAAACAAAATCAGTCGTGGTATATCCATAGACTGAAGGGAAATCTCAGGCACTTTTGAGAGAAATCCATGTTTGAACACTTGTGAACCAACCCAGTGCTTTCCATTGCCCCCTTTCAAAGTGACTTTGAACTGGTGCCTGCCACAGGACAGGGACAAACAACTTCCTTTTCTCCACAGGAGGGAAGAGCCGGCACCAAACAGATTTGTTCTCCCAAGTGCTTGTGCACTGAGGTCTTCAGTCACTTGGGCATCCACAAATACGTTATCCCACTCTGCTGCAACAAGATCTGCTACATTATCCTGCCTGTCCCTGGACAGGGAGAGCTTGGACAGGGGCCAGCCACCAGCTGAGAGCTCTCCTTGCCAAGCCTGTCAAGCAAATTGATTTTCCTCCAAGACCTTTGGGCCTCTTTGAGCAAAATATTTCATCTCCTTTTGGCTCCAAAGGCTTGGAGCAAAATTCTCAAATCTGGACTAGAGGACGCAAAGTGCCACCCCTGCTCACCTACAAAACTTTTGGATGTGGCTCAAGACAGCAGTGCTATACCAGTGGCAGCTGATGAAGGATCAGCCGAGAAGGGTCTCACTCACTTCTCAGCTACAAATGCATTGGTCTGTCTGCTTGTTCACTGCAGATATTTTGAAGGTTCTGTGTTGGGGGGTTTTCTATCCCTTTCCATCACACAGTGGCTCCTCAGCTCATAAACAGTTCTAGAAATCCATGAAAATTAGTAGGCTTGTGAAAGCGTGAATTGAGGGTATTTGTTGCACTGGGGTAAGCTGCAACGCATGCAACTCTGGTGCATCATTGCCTCAAGTGAAAATAACCAGGGAAGATTTATTGTGTACCCTCAACAACAGTGGAGGAAATAAAATCTGAAGTCAAAAGTTTTCCACTCAAAATATTCCCATTTCTGCCTTTGTCTGGCCAGCTGTCATGACTTCTCCTGAGTTCTGCCAGAAGGGAAGCATAACGAAGACAGCACTTTCCTACCACTAGAGATGGCACATTTCTGGTGTAGGGACATATTCCACACCAGCGCTCCCATACAGGCTGTGGGAGCTAATTATGTCCTTTCTTTCATGCAATGGCCACCAAACTTTCCTTGCCCAGGTCAGGGAGCAGCTCCATTCCCAGCTCCAGCAAAACCCTCCCCCCAGCAAAACCTTTGCTCAGCAGCACCAAATGGTGAGGTGAGAAGGGAGATGAAAGAACCTTGCAGCAATGCCCAATTTTTCCCATTTCCAAAGGGGTTGTGTGCCTTGTGCTGGCACTGCTCAAACATTGAAATAACCCTTTTGTCCTGGTATGTCACACAGAGCTCTTCTTAGTGATTCACTGCTCTGACAAAACTCTTCCTACAGTCTGGAAGTGTTTTTAATGGAGGTCAATGCTAAATACATAATGGTTTAGAACAGAAACACATCTGCCGTGTTAGAAAGGAAGAGAAACAACAATGCCAAGCTTTGGTCAAATCTAAATGATTTTGTTTCAAACAGTTTTGGTTTAATTACAATTATTATTGCCAATTTCATTAGGACAATCCCTCTGTCTTCCCTGTCTTTCATTTAGTTTTCCAGGAATTGAATAAATATACATTCCAGTGAACAGGAGCATTTCCATGGAGCTTTCTTCACTGTACACTGATCTCTGCCTAACAACTTCAGTCTACCTCTGCCAGAAAGGAGACTAAACTATGATATCACTTGCTTTGAACACTGACAAGCTTTGGATCCAAGGTTTTGGTTTAGTCTACACTAAAAAACCAGCTGTGAAATCTAGGTTTGCATCTGGGCTTAAATGTAAATCATCTACAGGGAGAAAGGAGGGGAAGGTCATTTCATCTTGTCATTTTATCTTTGATTTCCTACGCCCTCAGCTGGAACAGCAGTGTGCTAGGTGGGATCAAAATCTTGTTTGGAAGCGCTCAGATAAGAACAACCCATGACTGTTTATGTTACAGGATTAAAATATGATAAAGCATAACATACCTTAACTCTCTACTGCTTAATATAAGCTCTAATATTTCCCTTACTGACTGCAAATCCAGTCCCTCAGATTTTGCTTTGCCAGGGACAGTTCAGAGTGCTCCAGGTCAAACAGAGCAATCAGCCTCAGTGATGTGGTTGCTCTGAACACCAGCAAGTCCCTCAAAAGTGGCACTGGACACAGCCAGGGAGGATTAGGGACCTTGCACGAGTGCTGGCCATGCTTTGTTCATGTGAACTTCAGTGCATCAGCTCCCCAGGATGCTCCCACTAAATCCAGTCTCATCCAGACATAAGATTTTCAGCTTCTCTATCTATAAACCAAGCTGATTCCTTATCCCATCAAATTTACATTTGTCCATGGCAGGTACTGAGGAGAGGAGTAATTAGGAATAGTAAGGAATGAAGATCTTTCTCTCAACCACAGAAGAGAAAGATTCAACTGTTCAGTTGTTAACAAGCTGGTTCCCAATGGTAACAGAGTTGGATATTATCGATACAGTACATTTCCAATAGTTCTCCTAGAAAAAAAGGCTGTTATAAAAGCTGCAAACATCCGTGGATTTTGCCTGTCAGAGCAAGAGGCACTGCACATATAGTGCATTCAAGACAGAAGAGAAGCTAAAAAGACAAGCACCATGTCCCCAAAGCCACCACACTGCCTGGGTTACAATCCAGGCACAAAATGTACCATTTTTTTTGTTGTTGTTATGTAGTGCCCCAAAGCACTGACCAGCTCAGATAGTCTCCCAGACTGTGTGTGGAGGGAGTTGACTCTGCCCACTTACAAACTAGAAAATTACCCAAATCACCTCTAATCTTATTTTTCTATAGCATTGGTCACATCTACCTGAGCACACAAATTCATTTAAATGCAAAACTCATGGCATTGGTTTGCTTGAAAAAAGAAAAGCTCTGTAACAAATCTTAAAAAATCAACCAACTGAACTGTGAGAAAAAATTGGCAGAGATATGGAAGGCTTGGCAGAGCCCATTTGCACTCCTCACAGCTGGAGACAGGAGTGCTGCTAACCCCAGCTCCACTGAGAGCGCAGGTCAGAGCTCTGCAAAGAGATTTCTTTGAGACATCCTCTTTTCACTTGCAAAGAGAGAACATTTCTGCTGAGAAATAGGAGTGATATAATCCAGCAGGTCAGGGATAAACATCATCCCTCTACCACTGCCCTTCACAGACACAGATCCCAGCAGAAAGCTGGGTTTTACTTTCAAAGGTCACTTGGCAAAAAAATGTGCAAGCAGAGAATAACACCTGGTACAGGGATCACCCTTACATACACTGCACTGGTGCCTGCTGTTCGCAGTGCCCAAATCCTGGAAGCTTGCTGATGACAGCAAGAGTCATAGCAGAGGAAATGGTGAGAAAACTAGAGCAAAGGATGATCCAAAGCCATGGAAATGTGTAGGAAAATCCCTGCTTCCTTCAGTGCACATTGGGTACTCCAAAGTCGGGTGTGTAGGGATCACCTTCGGGTAACCCAGCCAGTCCCTCCATGGCACCTTCACTATAAAAATGCAAATGCTGATAGACAAAAGTGTGTCTGACAGTTTCACAATCCATAATAGCAGGAAAGAGAGAGGCAAACAGACCTATTTGATGCCCACATTCCAATAAACATGCACAATTTTTAAAGCATCCATTTGCTCTTTGTTAGCACAAATGTTATTTAGCCATTTGGTGCAATAACACACAAGCTTCCTTTGCTCTCCATCTTAAACAGCACTTATAGGACACAACGAAGGAGATAAAACTATTTATAAGTCACCATTGATTTAATACTATTCAACAGGGAACCCATGTTTGAATTGATGCAGTTTATGGTTCATTATTAAACACGAATACAAATAAATGCTCTTTATTTTCTGTTGGGTAACAGCCTCTCTACAGATAAACTTCCAAGATCAGGGTGCAGTTTACCACAACTGACACCTCAATAGGGAATTTTGTGGTTGTCCTAGCTGACGGCTCTGTGTCTGCTGGCAGGAAGGCAGGAGCGTGCTCCCACCACCCCCGATAAAAGCGCTGAAGGGCAGGGGACAGGTACAGTACAGGCTGGGCAAAATCAAGGCAATTCCTGTGCCTCACAAGTCATGACAAAATTAATATTTAAATTCTCTTGCAAAAACAGGAGGGGAAAGAAAATTGCTGACAGAAGTACGGAGCCCAGGCAGTGCAGTTTTGAGGTTTGTAGGGGGGAAAAAAAAGAAAATTAAAAAACCCTGTACTGTGTTTTTCTTTTTTCCCTCTCAAATGTCATGACCTTTTTTCCCCACAGTATTCTCCAAGAGTTTTTTGTTTCCAAAAAAAGACAAAGATTTCCACAGACAATTCTGTAGGAAGCTCATCATTGTCTCACCAGCAGAACTGATTGCATATATAATTAGTAATTTTTCCTCTCTTTAGTGACTGCAACCTGACTTTCTTAAAAAGCTCTTGCCCTACTAATTTCTGTCCTGCAAGAAAGGCTTTGCCAAAGCCCAATCAATTATGGGGTATAAATCCACGAGCAATCAGGCTCTGTTACTTTCCAGCTCAGGTCATTCAGCTGCCTTTGCAAAGCTGATCCCAGAGTCAGGATAAGAGAAAAAGTCCGAAGTGGAGGTTGACCCTGGCTGGAGACAAGGTCCCCATGAGCTGCTCTATCACCCACCCTGCCACCAGCAGGACAGGGTAGGGAGAAAATCAGAGGTGAAAAGTCCCGTGGATCAAGAGAAAGACAGTTTTACAGAAGCAAAGGAAAACAAAATATTTATTCTCTACTTTCCACCAGCAGGCAATGTCCAGTCACTTCCTGGGCTGTAGGACTTCAGGATGCATAGGGATTGTTCCAGAAGACAAACAACTTACTTATGAATGCCTCCTCTTCTCCTCCTGTGTTGCAGCTTTTGCTGTTGAAGTCATACGGAATGGGATATCCCTTTGGTCAGCTTGGGCTGTGTCCCAAGCTCTCTCCCACCTCCAACTGCTGCTGGTGAGGAGGAATGCTGGAAAGACAGCCCTGATGCTGTGCCAGCACTGCTCTGAACACTGGGGTCTAACCAACACCTTTTAGTTACCAAGATAAAGCTCAGCACTGTGGGGAAAAGTAACTCCATCTCAGGCAGACCCAGAACAGCCAGAAACTCAACAAGTTTTTAAGAGTTATACATTTGGCTCAAAATTATTTATTGTTTTCTTAATGCATTTAATTTTACATATCCATGTGTGTCTACTGCCTGCAACCTCTCACTTTGAACAGTAAGAAAATAAAGTATAATATCCCAAGCTTTGTGAATGTGCTTAAAAAAAAGTCAACTGTCGAAACTCTGCTTTTAGAGAAAGGTTTATTTTCATAGCTGTCACCATAATCAGATCAGTGTCTTCATCTCACAGCACTACGTTTCTCCCTGACAGCAACAGTAGATGCAATAGCAACCAGTGAGAGACATCAAAGACAACCCTTGGTGCAGCACAGAATCCATCCCCAGCATTGGGCTGTGCCAACTGCTCCAACTCTCAACAAACTTCCCCAGGAACTCTCTGTGGAGGACAGACAGGGCTATTGAGCCACAGACATGAATTTTAGAAACTTGAGCTTCATCCCAAAGTCCAAAATGCCTGGCTTTTGTGGGTTTAGATCACTGATGCCATCTTAATGCATTTAATGGTCTAGAAACCTATGGGAAGCCCACACAGAGTGGTGCAATCAACTGACTCTCCCTCAGGTGGGAAGTGCCCAGTCACTGATCCTCCCTTTGGAATCTCCTGGCTTCCAATGGTTGGTAATGTGCCAGTTGCTGGCAGGCCTAAAGCACTGCAATACAGGGAAAGCACCACAAAGCCGACACGCTGCTCAGTGTTCCCATCCATGGCACCTCAGTGAGGATTGCAGGGAAGGCAATGCCAGGGAAAGGGCACTGACACCAGCTCAGGCACGAGCGGGTATTGAAACAGGCCCCAAAGTGATGGCTGCAGGCACACTTCAGGGGGGTTCTATAAACTCAGAGCTCTCAGAGAATGACCAAATCCAGACCAAGGTGAGAAAAACCCAAAACAACCAAAAACATTTCGCTTGTCCAAAAATGGTTGAGCTCCAACAAAGACACCAGAAATAAAGATTAGTCCCTTAAAAGTTGTGAGCTGCAGCTCCTCTTTCCTACTAAAAGCTTCATCAAGGCAATTGGCTTCCCAGGAGTCACACAAAATCATTTTGCTGGAAAGAACCACACCAAAACATTCTTTTAAATCTCTCCCCACGTAAACTTTAAGAGACAGGCTCAAGTATGGCAGTCAAGACAGGGGCAAAGCTCCACCAGATGCCCTGTAGTGGCACATCTGCCAGTAAAGCCTTTGGTCAAAGACTCAAGTGTTCATCAGCTGCAGCAGTGCAAAATAGGCAAGAGCAGGGTCATATCTCATTTAATAACCACTTAATATCCTTGGAAAGAGGGAAGAGAAGAGGGCACCTCTTTGTTCAATATTTAGTTTTACTTCTGGGAACTCTTGAAAGAGTCATTTCTGTGCCCTTCCCTCACACATGGATTATCTGCTGCCTTCCATCAAAGCCAGGGCATCAGCTTAGACACCCTGGGGCAGCTGCAGCACGAGTCAAGAGCTGCCTGTGCATTTATTTTCTTGTTCCTATGAGGACTTTCCAAGAGGACAAAACCCCAAATATCCTCTTGGTTTCCTTATAAACCCTCTCACCACTGCAGTAGCAGCCTCTGGCGTGCAGCCATGCCCACAGCACACCTTCTGGAGGTGAAATCCCTATGGACAAGCCTAGAGCCAAGATGGAGTCCAGCCCAGAGAAAGAGAGAATCCTCCTGTCCAGGCTTGCCCTTCCTGCCAGCTGTAGGAGCCTGTGTATTTCAGCAAGGTCTCTCCTTATTTTTCAAAGTGCAGTAGAAGAATCAGGCCTATTGTTTAACTTGATCCCTTCTCTTTAGCTCTCTGTAAGATGCTTTCTAGAGAAAGGAGTATCTTCTTTTAACAAAGGCTATTCTTTAACAGAGCATTCCTCTGATTCATCACTTTCATCCCTTGTGTGTTTACAAAACCCACGCCCCCCTTTAAACAGTCCTTCTGGCATCAGATCCTGAGAGTCTCAACCAATATTCCTCTCATCCTCCTTACACAACTATTCTTTTAAAAGTGTAGACTCCAGAAAAGATTTAGCTTAATGCCAGACTGGCTTGAATTTTCTCCAGCCTGGACCAGCTGATTTCCAGTGGCAGCTGGGGGTGAGGATCAACTATCCCTGCTCTGAAATGAAGCTCACAGAGGTGCAACTCTCACTTAATCCAGCCTCCTTTTCATCAGAGGTATTAAGGATTTATCTTCAAGCACTTATGCTCTTCTGTTTAATCTTCCCTTCTCTCCCGAGTGGCCATCGAGCAGCCTCTTGGAATTAAGAGGGCTCAGTGCTAATAAGCTCGGGAGCAGCTCTGGAGCACTCTGGTTTGGAAAGGCCATGGAAGATGCCTCTCAGCCTCTCCCAAGGCCCCTACTGGAACTGCTTTCTTCTGTGCAATATCCACAGATCCCCTGCTCCACAGCCAGTGCATCAGATGGAGGCAGAGAACAAACAAACTTCCAGAGGGTACGAGTCAGGGAACGCTGGTCCCACATCAGCCGCTGCCCTGAATGGCAGCCAGGGCTCACACAGAGTGAAGAGGCTGAGTGCTCCCTCAAAAGCTGCTGCCTTCCGTGAAACAGGTGTCGGAGACATTGGCTGATGCTTTTACCCTTCTCTTGTAGGGGGAGCTGGGGTGGTTGGGGGTTTTAGCTCCATGCCTTTGCTTGGCTGCAATGTTCCTCTGCACTCCCACTGGGGCTCAGGAGGAGATTTCCTGCACACAAATCCTCATCAAACCAGGAAATCTCTTGTGCTGGTTTTGTGCCTCGGTTATTACAAGCTGCCTGTCTGGCAGCTTGAGCAGAAGATCTTTTTGGTATTACTAAAGTAATAAAGAGCTAGAAAGGAAATATAAGAAAGGACAATGTGGATTTTTGCAAGGGGAGAAAGCAGGAAGGCCCAGGAAAGTGTCAGAAGAGCCAGAGAGGGACATTTTGGCTATACCCTCACTGTGCAGTTACCCCGGGCTGTGAGCCAGGTTTTACCCCAGTCCTCCCATGCATCTGGATGCTCTTTACTGTGGTTCTGAAAGAGTGAGGTCTGAAACTCTCCTTTTGCTCAGGGAGGGAGAACGTTTTGCAAATTAATGCAGTTGAGTTGGGGAGGGTCACAGATCCTTCCCCAGGGAGACAACATCCATCCCTTTATCAATGTAATTGACCAAAACCAATTGTAGATCACAAACAAGCACAATATTTACCCAAAATCTGTCAGACCCCAGAAATAGCGAGGACATGTTAATTTAGGTAGGGTGTCAGTACATCTGTGCTCTCACACAGGCTGTCTTCAATTTGATCAGAGCACAGCACACAAAACTGGAACAGAGCCCTACCCACAAACAGTAAAAATATATTTATCCTTGGCTCGTGTTTCCACAAAACCTAGCACAAGAGTAGGGTTTCATGGTGACAGCCATTCTGCCCTTATTGCAAAAGAAACACCTTAAAATAGATTTAAAACTCTCTACCTACAAATCAAAGGTGTGCCAAACGTGTGCAGAGCTGAGAATCCCAAGCAACACAGCCTTGTGCTCTTAGAAAGCCCTGTTGCTCCCCTGAATATAAATGATGAAGACATCATATAACATGGAAAGGAATGAAAAGATCCCTTCACAACGCAAAAAAACACCCTTCCAGTGACTTTATGGCAGGCTCAAGAGATAAGAAACAGAAGATAAGTGGAGGCGAGCACCCCAAGAGCATTTCAAATACCATACCCAGTCTAAAAGAAAAAAACCTATTACCCTTCTCAGGAGAAGGAATCAGGCTCTCTATTGTCTCCAGGCATGGAAACAAAGAACAATACCTCAAGATAGACTTTGTACTTCTTGGGAGACAGATGGGAGAGACGTTTTGTCATTTTTTTGTTGAACTTTTCCCAGCAAAATCACACTTTCACCAATAAATCACATTTTTTGTAGCATTTGTGCTCTGACCTGATACAGAAAAAGGATTTGTATAGAAGATGTGAGAACACAGTTTTTCAGAAGTGATCCCACATCATTTGAGTGGATGTTACATCTCTGCAAAGATTGCAGGAATCACAAAAGTGAGAACACCCAAGGCTTTCTTCAGTGCCTTCCAAATAAGCTCCTATACTGATTCACACTACAAAAATCCCCCGTTTAAGGCCATGTGTTTTAGTAAGTAGAGGTGGAGGTAGTTGAGAAGGTGTCTCAACTGAATCCACTGCTAACCTGAGCCACCCACAGCAGTCGGCCAGCAAAAGGACAAATGTAATCACCCAGCTCCTGATTTCTAGACAAGAGCAATAAATAAGTCCCGTGGCAGAAATCCACAGGCTAGGATGGAGCAGCCTGTGAAGAAGCAAAAAAAATACAATTTAACCCAACTAAACTACCAGAACCATGTTATACTCCTTGTCATGTTGGTTTGCTTAAGCAGCAATGGAAATAAACAGGTTTTGTACAGCTTTAGTGAGGCTTCTCAGCCAAATTCCAGGGAAAGGGACCCTGGCTCAAATGCCAGAGAAAGCAATGGAAAAATTCCCATTACACTGAAAGGTCTTTAGATGTGGGCCATGTACCATAATAGCTTGGCAGAGCTATTCATATTTACACCAGTAAAAATACTGACAATTTGGGAAATCTTTTTTTGCCTCTTAGTTACCTTATCCCAAATACACTCTAGAAATACCCCATACTGATGAAAATGTCTACACATTCAGTTTGAAGTATGGAAGTAGCCCACTATAAATCAGCCTCATGTCCAGTTAAGGCCATATAGGCAGGATCAATTTATTTAAGAACAATGTGATTGTCCAGTTTCCAACCCAACATTAGATCTTCCCAGAACATGTTGTCCTTAATGTTCACCACTAAAATGCATAAAACACCTTTTTTCTAACATTTCCCTAAAGAGATTAAATGCATTTACTGATGAAATCTGTCCTACTACTCTACCAAACTATGACAGGAGACAACATTTTTACTAGGCTTAATTAAAACTCATGTTAATAAGCTAAAGCATAGTAAATTAAACATAGCCAATATTTTACTGTAAGAAAAACTGTTATACATTATATTGGCTGTATGATGTATTCACTATATTTTTAAAGTATTTAACATAAAGAAGAATGTATGGTTAACAAATACAAATGTTAAGTATACATATAATATGGATATGCTTGTATGTAAATTGAACATCAGTATTTTCTATATTACACCGCTTTCCCTTATGGTAGGTAAGAAACTACTGATTTATCAGCGTGCAAAAGCTCTGAGCTTGTAAAAACTTATTTCTGAGGTCCCTGTGCTATCACTGATCTCCCAGTGCAGCCTGTGCTGAGCTCTGCCCAACCACTGACTTTCTTGCAGCACTTTGAAGGCAATTAAGTCAGATTTATTTGATTCCCCTGACATGTAAGGCCATACACATTCCACAGATTGTTAAAAATGCTGGTTACTACCAAAAGCAAGATACACCTGGTTGGACCAGGGCATGCACAGAATCACCCCCTTCTTGTAACTGGGCCCACTTTTCACCATGTGTACAACAAACATATTGGCAGCTGGCAAAACCCTCTCTGGGCTGCAAACGTCCTGCCTGTGCCATCAGTACCTCACGCAGATCCCATCTGCTCTGCAGCACACGACAAACAGGCCTGGGGTATCGAGCCAAGCTCCTGCACAATGCCTATCAGCTGAATTGAATTCCTCCTAGGATGAACTTTGTTCCTGGCTTGAAACCCCAGGGCTTGGAGCCAGTGGTGTCAGAAGGAGCAGTCACTGCTCAGTCTGGTTTCTCAGCTCACCTTCCTCTTCCCTCCCAGGCAGAGAACCACGCGTGACTCTTTGTTTTTGCACTTGTTTGCATTTGTCCTCATGGTGATTCTAAGGTTCACTCTCTACAACATCAAGATGCAGTTCCCCCCCCAGTAAGGGAAAAAAGGGACGAAAACTTCATTTACAGCATAGATGTGCTTTCCTGGTCAAGCACAGCACACAGGAGGCCAGGTCTGCTTTAGAGCTCGGTCCATGCAGGAAAACATGGATTACAGGATCTTTTTACCATTTTGCTGGTTTGGCATCACTACCCATCAGGTTTGTAAAGCTCATTCCTACTTCTGCTCATCCCAGTGACCAGTAAAACAGGCTAAAGCAAACACAGGCCTGCGGTCCCCTGGCTGGAGGAACACATTTCAGGTATATATCACATCCTAAGACAGAAGTGTATGGTCAAGAACATCTATAGTGTTTTATAGGACATAAAGGAGAAAATGTGCTGTAATAAATTGTAAAAGTTATGCCTTTCAGCATCTGGATGGCCACTTTAGAAATTTAAGACCTCACCTTTAAAAAGTGAAACAACTAAGCTGTAATTCTTTTTTATTTCACTTTTTCACTTCCCCATCAAAGATTTTCACTCCACATACAGCACCTTTTTTTTTCAGAAGCTGTCAAGAATATAAGAAATTTTGCCTTGAAGAAAAATACAACCATTTCTTTCCATCCTACAAAATTGTATGTTTCAATCCAGACAGGGCTGCAGCAGTTCCATTATGCAGATTATATTTCATGAGAATCCATCAAAGCCGGGAATGATTGTTTTACATGAGAAAGGTTAATGCTCTAGAAAGGATTCTGGAAGCTAAATATTCCAGGAAGGGCTCAGAGAGCCATCCTACCCTGTAGGCTCACATCCTCCACACGGCTGAAGCAGCTTCAGGGCTAAGCTTATCCACTTCAGCCTTTTCAAACTGCGAGTTCATGGTCACAGAGTGTCTTGTTCAAACAATTTCTGAGCACGTGGCATTTTAGGTAAATGTTGGGGTTATTTTGCCATTTTTGCCCCTACATTTTTAGCTCTCCTGGCAGAGGAGCACCTGAACCATGGACACCTTGAATACACAAAGTCACATCTCCCTTGAACCATCCCCAGTGGTCTCCATTTCTTCAAGAGCCCTTTTTTACTGCTGCTTGGGTGAAAGGTGTTCTTGTACAACTCCAAGTGCCCCCATTTCTATACAGAGCTTATACAAAGACCTTTACTAACCCAAAGCAAAAGCAAAGCCAAAGTACAGGTCCTTCACTCTTCCTTTTTTGGGGAAAGTGGAACAACTTCGCAGCTCCTTCACCCCTGATGATGCAATGAAGGTTTCTGCTGCTACACCCAGTTTAATCCCTGCAGAGTTTGCTGTGGTATACATCACAGGTTCCTTCCCATGAGCCTGCAAACTCCCATAAAACACTGAGTGAGACCTATTTCTCGTGACTTTGGATTAATCCAAGGTCACACACACATCCTTATAGGGGAATTAATGCTTTTTAGGACCCCAGCCCTTCGGGTCCAGTTTTGCCTTGGGTAAAAGGAAGCTTCCCAAGAGAATGTGGGTTTAGGCAGTATTTTATGCTTCCTTTACTAATCAATACACCATAAAACACATGCTGAGGTCCCTCTCACGGCTCCAAGGAGCCCTCCCAGCATCGAAGCAGAGCTGCCGGCAGTACTTGATCTTCCTTCGTGCTTTTGCCTGCAGAGTGGCCTCCCGTGGTGCCCTCAGCTGGAGGACAAAGCGGTGTCATTGTAGAGGGCTGCAAACGAGCCGCTGATTACAGAGCACAATTAAGAGACATCGTGCAGGTCCCTGAAGGCTGGTGCATGACAACCTTCCGTGCTCCAAAGGTCAGACAAAGTGAGCACAGCGGGAAGTTGGATCCCTGTCTCCGGGAAGCTCATTGCAAGCAGGTTCTTGTCTTTTGGGGAAGACACGTAGATACATTCAGATTTAATTGCTAGTGGCAAACCAGAATGCCAGCGAGATGACAGCAAGCTGGTCCTCTGCAAGCACATGAGCTTCAGTCACCAGCTCAAGCCAGGAAAAAAACAAAATCAACATTATGAGCTTGGGAAGGTGATAAACTTCTCTACAAGGATATAAGGATGTTCCTTAGCTGCAAGTGTGACTTGCATATATTCGTTGTCTTTGAGACATCTGTCTCAAACACAGGCTTTCCACCACGAGTCTGATGCAGCTTCCACTTACACCACATTTACAGCACTTTTCTGCCGAGTTTGACAATGTTGGAGTTTGGAGAAGGAAAGCTCCACAGGAGTTTTCAGATCTCTGCAATTTAGGCAAGTCTTTCCATATTTTAGATTCCTATCTGAAATAGAGGTTTACAAGATTACAGGCACCTGTGAGCAAACCCAAAGGGAATAACAGGAAACCCCATACGAATACACAGCTCTCCCTAACACCAGCCCAAGCCCTTTCCCATTCCACCTGCACACCCCTGCTCCCACTTGTTACCGCAGGGATAAAGGCAGGCTGATGCTACAGACCTCATGGGCTATGTTTTGTCTCTGTAAATAAAACCGGTGCTTTTTTTTCTTTGAACAACCTTTAGCAGCTTGATCCTGCCTCTGGGAATGATATTTCCTTCACAGAAATGCATTTGAAGGATAATTCACACAGAACCACTAAGAGCTGAGGAAAACTGCCAGAGAGAGCAGACCCCGAGCCTGCCTCGGGAGGTGAGTGCCATTCACTTTGATCTGCAAACCCTCACATTTTTGCTCCATTTCTGCAAACTTCAAAAATTCAAAGTTTCTGCAAACATCTTATGCCAGGATGCGACCTTGCTAAATTTATTTTATGTGGACTAGTGTTGTGGTTTTAGTAGAAGGGAGGGGGCCATAAAGATGGCTCCTGTGAGAAGTTTCTGGAATTCTTCACCATTTCCAGCAGAGCCAATCTCTGATGGCTCTGAAGATGATGGACATGCCACTGGCCATGTTTGGGCCAATTAGAAAGGTTAGTTACGCCTCTGTGATGACANAATCAATTTCTATTTTTGCCTATGTCTTCAAGGGGTTTGATGGAGCCTCTGCTGATATTTGTTGTTGCCCGAGGCTTACAACTGCAGAGGAACCCCCAAATCAAACTAGAAGTGGTGGGGTTGCACAGTCTAATCAGAGAGAGACAGACCGACACTCAAAAATATTTCTGCTCAGGCTTTCCCTTCTGTCTCAGAAGAATAAAACATTTTCCAAGAGGTTGAATTTCCCTTTTTGTGATGCCTTCCCTAGAGAGGCACCATTCTCTCAGGCTCCAGAGACAAAAAATTATTAAAAAAAAATCTTTCATGTCTAATTTCCGTTTAACTTCTGTCATGACTCCCTGTCCCTGGCTCTCCTGTACCAGGATTTCCTTTGCCTTCTGAGGCAAAAGTAAACTCAAGTATTAAACAAAAACTTCTATTTAAAAAGAAAACAACTGAACTTTTCATTTGTAAATGTACACATTTGCTCTAGAAATTTAAACAATCTATCATCTCTAACACCTCTATCAAAAAAACCATGCTGAATAAAACGGAGGGCTTTTCCGCTTTTGATGACAATACAATAAATGAATTCAAAACAAGAGACAACTGCACACACAATGTGAGAGTCACAGCAGATGAAGAGTTAATACAGAAAAGCTGCTTTTCTCTTCATTTTCCGTGCCTGAGTTCTTTCATGTTTCAGTATCTATATTGTACCGTGATTCCACAGAGATCAGAAAGCCCTTGCAGACGCTGGTCCCTGTGTCACAGGCAGGCGGGTCCTGCACAAGCGGGACATGCTGAGACACCCCCCGCCCCCGGCAGCACAGAGAGAGTTACAAAGTCAGCCCTCAGATCCAACAGGGAGAAGAGAGGGCACAAAACAGAAAGGGAGACAATTCCGATGGAAAAGATAAGCTGAGGACACAGCAGAGCCTTGATCTATAGCTGATCTCATGCCCTCAGCTCTGCTGGAAGCTCTGGCTGGAGCACAGCTGACTTACACAGACCAGTCCCAGTTTCATTTCCTTTGAAATGAAAGGCACTGCTGGCAGAGGCTTAACACACAGCCAGGAGCTCAGGAGCAAGATAAAGCCCGCTGAGGTACCCCAGGTGACAGACATGGCCCCTTACACACACTCAGATGTGGAGGCTGAGCTCCTTCCAGCCGTGCCGAGAGCTCTCCATGCCTTGGCAGGGATTTGGGCACAAAAGCAGCAGATCAGGGAGGGATGGATGTGCTGAAGTGGCCAGCAAGATCTGCAGCTGTCATCAGTCACTGTAGCTGCAGTGCTGCTAAGTCTCTTAAAGGAGGTGCGAAATCATACCCAATTAGTTCATTCGGAAAGTTGCAAATATCACTGTGCAAGAATCAACAATACCCTCCTGATATGCATTTTTTTAAAAAATAATCTTTTATGTACCTAGGATCAGAAGTATGCAGAAAGAAGTTTAAAATGCAGGAGCAGATGACTGGAGAAACTTTTCATCTTTGTTCTTGCCAGAACGATGCTCCAAATTCCCCAGGAAATACATTGCCTTATAAAGCACAAGTGCTATTTTCAAATGAGCTTAAAATCCCACCATGGCTCACCAGACACACAGAGGTCCTAGACACAGAGCCACAGAAGGCCAGGAGAAACTCCTGAAAGATTTCCAACATAATTTTTCCTCATAGCTTTGTATGCAAAGCCCACAGACCATTTCTGAGAGCACCTGTGCAGGTGTGGAGCCCCATTCTCACACCCTTATCCACAATGTGGCATCTCTGGCTTTCACAGGGTGTTTAAACTCCAGCAGAATTCACAGGACAACACTGCAACAGGTTCTTCTCCGAGGCACAAGGCTGGTGTTGTTCCATAAATCACCTTTTTGGTTTAGGAATACCAGTCCAGAGCCAAGGCCCCAGCACTGCACAGCCCCAAGAGCAAGGGCACTTCAGGTGCTGAATGTGGGGATATGGCATTAAAAAAGGAGCAACTTCTGGCTGTATAATTATAAACTGCATCATTATGCCTGTGCACAAACAAAGGACAGGACAAACTGAGGTCACCCAAGAAACTTTGATGCTGGCATTTCTTCACCTCCAAGTGTCTGACTTTGCAGCTTTAATAATATTCTTGTAATGAAGGGGTTTTGTTTAATTTATATATAGATTATGGGTTGCTGTCTATTGGCAGACACCCACAGTATTGGTTGGATGCAGTTTAAAACAGCAAACCTCCCCTCTGTTGGAAACACCTGTTTTAGCCAGAAGACTGTTTCATTGCAGGTGTTACACTCTGAATGAAATAGGAGCCTCTTTAGATTCTGTGATCTGCCCAGGGACGACAGCATCATTTAATGTATCCATCAAAAGTTACTAACTTGATCATTATGGAATGGGGAATGGTGTATCTGACCTTTATTTTAAATTACCATCACAGACTTTTAATGGGTTTATCAAAAGTTATTGTTATTAACATGAATATTACAGGAATAAAATCAGCCCCTCACAGTTATAACAATGCTTAAACAAAACTGATATCTGCAAACAGCCTGCTGAGGTATCAAGAATTCTATTGTTCCTAAAGAAAGACTTAGATGGAGACAAGTCTATTGACTGGTAGAGATAATGGTAAAGATATCAACAGAGTTAATAAATTGTTTTAAATGGGACAGAATTTTACAGCGTGTCCTGTGGTTAAATGGGCACAAGCTGATCTTTTGTATCTGCCAGGCCTGGTTTGTGTGTGATGGATGGTGGCTGGGAGGTGCAGGGCACTGGTCTGTCACACATGCTGTGAACCTGCAGCTATTATCCTCTCAGGTCCTGCAGCCACAGACGAGAATTAATGTCACATTCGCAGCCAAGGTTAGCGAGCAACACAAGGGAACAATTTCCTAAGCCACTGTGAACTGAATTTTTTTTGAAGATGCCCCCTTTTAATTCTAATTTCTAAATTAGGAGTGAATAAACTGTTTGGTCATGCAGAAGGAAGGACAAAACCTCATTTACATCCACCTCTGTCACTTTGCTATTAATCTTTCTTTGGTGGTCCCCTCCCCACCAGGATCAGTGCTCCAGTGGGTCTCACATCTGCTGTGTATATTTAACTTTTCAGTCACTGGAGGAAAAACTACAGTAGTGGGTCTGGAAAGGGTCTGGTCTGGAAGAGGTGCAATATACACAGCAGGGAGCAGCAGTTCCCTGAGGATGTCCCCTTGCAGCATGTCCCAGTCCCTGGTCAAAGGCCCAGACCCAGGTTCCAGACAAGTGTTTGTGCTTAGGCCTCTTCTGGGAAGAAAGGCGTGGGATTTGATGGTGTGCAGAAGTTTTTTATAATAGCCTGTGACTTCTCATGGTCCCAGTAAAGAGTTATCAGAGCCCTGAGTGCCCTCTGAGGAGCCACTACTCCTCTTTACTCCATTTAATATGCTAAATGCCACCCTGTGAGCTACAGTACCATTTACAGAAATCAATGTAGAACTAAGTTACTAAGCGTGTGAAATTGGCTACAAATAGCAAAGCCATTCTTCCAGGGAGGATTCACATTTTTTCTATCATGCCATAGTTTCCAGCCACTATTGTCATTTCTTAAGTAAAATTATATATAGCTGGTGCTAAACTGAGTTTACAACCTCTTGTAATTCCATGTTCTCATCTGTTTTTCTGCCCCAGCAAGCCTAACTGCCAATAACAGGAAAAAATCCACCCCATTTACAAAGACAAAATCATTATACTTTATTCTACCCATATAGCAACTTAAATACCATAAATTTTAATACTGGGCATGGCAAAAGGCACTTAGCCATGTACTATGCTGCCTCCACTGACTCAGGATATGCAATAACTGGGCAACATAAGTCACTAAAGACTCCAAAAGCTACGGGAAATGGAGCATGTCTGGAGCTGTGGAGCACCATGCCAATACTGTTATCCAGCTTTTTACCTGGCAGCTGGCCAAACCCAATAAAACTAATTACCATGAGATGATTTTTTACAAATGGAAACACTGCAGTTAGAGACAATCTGTGCTGAGCTCTGTGCAACAGGCAAACACCACTGCCAACTATTTTTCCTTGTGGAGAACGAGGTGATTTGCTCCTGCTCACTCCAACAGAGAAAGTCACAGCTCTGTTCTCTGGATCTGCTCTCCTGAGAGTCAGCAGCAGAGAGGACTGACTATCACCACTGCGATAAAGATGATTCTCTCAGTGGACTATATTGAAACACTTGTAGATCCCCTTTCACTATATCTAATTTTTAGTTTCTTTTTGCAGATCACATTTTTTCACACATTCTTCAATCTTCCACTGCTACAGCACCTCATTCAGTCAGGTCCAACATGCAGACACAAAATTTCCTGTTATAGAGAATCCCACAGATTCCTTCAATCCAGCACTGATGTAAAAGCTTTCTGAAAATTGTCTACTCCCTGCCAGAGCTGTCGGATTTCACAACAGAGATGATCATTGGGCTCATGGTCACATTGCCACTTGCTTTTGGCACGTGGCAGGGAGTCACTAGCGTGACACAGAGCTCCTGGCATGGAGAGCAGAGGCACAAGGAAAGCTCCAGAATCAGTTCTGGTGCCTCCAGCCATCACACCCAGAATTGTTTGCCACCACCACCACAGCACATCCCAGACTCACATCCAGGATTCTGTTGGCACCAAAAAGCACGGTTGATATTTACCCGTATCCTCTGAAAAATTAGTGACAAATGAAATACCAGCAAAGAATAAGAGTCTCTGCTCAGGATGACAAAACCAGGAAGATTATTTGATCAGGAGAATAAACCTGTCTCCTTCATAGACAGTGATATTTGGGATGGCACTGAGCAGGTGTTTCCACTATTCCAGAGATTCTCTTTCTGGTCTGTGACTACAGACAACACCGTCACTGTTGGATACTCCTATCCCATCTCCCAGTTCATACCTAACTCACCTTTACACTACCAAAACTGCATGTGGCAGCAAAGTGGCTCCATCAACTCCACTGGGCTGCCTCCCCTGTGCCTGAATCCAGTCACGTGCCCCAGAGCCTCCTGGCTTTGGGCTGGGGCTGCCCACTGCTCTCCACATGTATCCATAGCCTATGGCTTTTGGGACAGAACACATCATTTGTTGCTGGAAAGGCAGCTGCAAGGTTTGGTACTCCAGGTCTATCATGCTGTTCTTTAAATTATTTGAGAATATTTACTGGCAGGTGCCAGCACAGGGCAGTTTTTCACTCCTCTTCCTCAGTTGTTGCCCCCATCCTAATGGACCCTGCCCTGAGCCCTCCTGGGAATCCATCAGAGACATATTCTCTCCTGCCAAGACTAGCCCAGGAAAGAGTGGCTGATAAAAGGAAAAAGGCATCACACCAAGTAAATGGTTCATTAATGGCAATGTTTAGCATAGAAGAGACACCAAAGGTCCTTCTCGAATGAGGGGATCTGTGTCTCACAATGGGTATCTGACTGTAGGGAGAGCAAAAAATAGCACGGTGTAAGGAAGGACACACAGCAAGGCTCCCAGGAATGCTTCTGCCCAAGAAGGAATCTTTCCCTGGGAGTCTACAAAAGCCATTCTTTGTCTCACTTGCTGCCCCACTTACTCAGCTCTGTACAGGTCACGAGAAGTCAGCTCAGAATGTTCAGGTACAACTGAACACCACTCCCAATCCCCAGCTTCCAAAGGAAGGCAGGCGCCACACTGCCATGGACACCTTCAGAACAGGCGACTCGGACCAGGATCTGTCACTTCTGTAAAGTTTCAAGGGCGTTCCCTTCCTCCCAAACAAGGTTGCCTGAGCAGATGACTGCACCATTTTGGAACACTTTTCCCACTGCTGCAGGTACGTCTTCAGGCTGTGAGTACTTAACCCAGAGCTTCCACCAAAGTCATATGCATTTTGAAACACAGTGACTCTGCAGCCTTGGCCAAAGATTTCAGCTGCATTCCCCAAGCATTATGCTCAATGCTAAAAAGCACCTGCAAAGCAGCTCTTTGTGATATTTACTTTGTAAAATGAAAGTACAGGGAGAGAGAAAAAAAAATCAGTATCTTTCTGCTATCCCTTAGTTTGCGTAAGCAGTCAATGGTAAATGTCAAATGCCAGCAGTGCATTAGAAAAGGATCACACTGAAAAATTCTGTCTTCAAGGCCAGAGCCCAAACCCCTCACCAGCCCCAAGACCACTCTAGTTTCACACACATCATCCTCCATCAGGAGCATGTACACTAATGCCTAACTTAGCCATCACAACTCCAGGAGTGTGGAGGTCAGAGAGACTCCAACAGCACAGTTCACTCTATGCTGAATTTTAGCAAGTGCTGCCCTGCTTCAGACAGCTCTACCCAGGTTCAAAGTAAGGAACATGGAATACTGTGAGATCTGAGCTCATTAGAGGAGCAGGTGGGGATGTCTGCAGCTGAATAAGCAGGTTGTTTTGGGAATAACATGAAGCAGATGTCCTTCTTTGCACTCCCTGAACATTTTCTGCAAATAAATTGCAAGTTCAGGGTTTAAGGCTGAGTCTGTCATTTATCTCTTTAGCAACTCCTCTTCTGTTTTCTTCTGCCTGTTTTCTTTCAGGGTAGAAAATCCTTTTTGTAATAAGATGACTTTAGAAGTTAGAGAACAAAATCTGCTTTTTGATTGAGCAAGGTAAATTAACGGCTCCCTGCTAAAGGAGTTTACTGACATTTCAGGTAGCAAATACTGGGAGATGCTCTGCACATGATCCAGCTCAGACACAAATTCAAACAACATCAAAGCTCACTGAACAAAACCATCAACTAGGCTTTATTAAGGATTTCCCTTCGAGATCTTTTCCCAAAAACATTTATTGTTCAGGCTGGGGAGGAAGTTGGGTTTTTATATATGTTAAGTATAGCCGGCAAACTGTTATTTCAGCACAGCAATGCACTTACTCATATGAACTGTCTGAAACAGATGAAAGGACACTGGTTCTGACCCCATACCCCAGCCCTGGGAAATACTCAGTCTGGGCTAGAATCATATTTGCCAAGAGATCACTTAAAGCACATGTTAAGGAGGCTCGATTCCCCTTCATTCATGAATATTGTGCTTTGACAGACCAAAGCACACAGTGTTTCCACAAACAGGCAGTAGTCTGGGATGGCTCTTTTTGGAGACACCCCCAGCCTGTACCAGAAAGTAGCTATTGATCACCAGAAAATCCCCATCACTTCCCATCCAAAAGGTCTCATTGAAATCCATTCAGGTTAGGCAGCCAGCCCCCTTTGTCAAGGCCCAGGACATATTTAAAAATTACACATTACACAGATAATGTACAAGGGACTAAAACATGCAACAAACGTCTAAGACTTATTAGCACAAAAAATGGAACTTCCAGGTCTACCGCCTTAACCCACAGTGCTGTGTCTCTTCTGCCCATGCTGCTGGGATAACCTTTCCTGTGTGTAATTCTCCTAATAACGTGCTTAATGCAAAACTGTTCAAAAGAAACTTCCCAAAGTCTGCACAGAGGATTAGCTCAAGTCTCAAGACAAAGAGACAATAATTCACCCACTCCAATAGCACTACCAGAAGCTAGTTCCATGGGAGTTTCCAAAAATGTCAGATGGCAATAATACCTTAGCGAGGCACAGCATATTTTATGCATCCTGTTCATTAGCTGAAAAGCCTGTCTGCATGACTGTTTTTCCTCATTTGAATTAATCACACTGTATATTAAGAAGAGACCCGCTGAGCTCTTTAATACATAAAGTATTTAAAAGATGTTATTAAAAAAGTTATTTTGGAAAATTGCAATTACACATCTATGTGTATACTTGCATTTATTGCTTGTCTTCCGTCAGCCTGTATCAAGCAAGAGACACAGAAGTGTTTCCACAGCCAGAGGTTCGGAGCCATGGTAGCAATGTTTACAGGGAAGTAACAGTATTATCCTTGTGAAAGGCTATACATCTTTCAACACAAGCTAGGTTTGGCACAAGTAGATTTGTCTAAGTATTTCATATTGAGTTTATAGAGTATCTCAACTTCAATCTACACCCCAGTTCCAAACCCAGGAACCCAGAAAATCCAAGCTCAGCCCAGTCCATAAGTAGTGCCAACAACCTCAAACTGACGCAGTACGGAGATGCTGATGCTGGGTGCAGCATCTCAGTTAGCCTCGAGCCTTAAATATTTTAAAAAGCCCTTTACAAGGCAACAAACCCAACTGTCTGTCTGCCAGTGTACATCCCCTTATGTCAATTAAGTGTCATACTTAAAAGGAACTTCAACTTTTTTATTTGGCCTTTACAGACACTTTTTCTAGCTCGAGATTCCCTTCCAACTGATACAAAAAATGCAGCCGCTGCCAGTTTATCCCCACCTACTTCTGCACCAGACAGCTCTTCTCCCTTCCTGATGTTCACCCTTAAACTATTTATAGGCAACAGCCTAAAATGTACAAGCAGCCCCTAAGATGAAACTTGGGCACAGATTTTTGTGTACAAGACAAGCATAATTTCTGCATTTAGGGCTATCACCCTGCTGCTGTGATTAAAAGCAGGAGAATAGCAAAGTATGAATTCCATAGTCCTAACAAAGCTCATGAAATTTGTGAATCACAACAGCAAACAGGTTTCACTCAGAACCCCATGGACAGCGTTGGTAAAGGTTGACACAAGGGCAGCAGTTCCAAGTGCTAAATGGATAAAGTGGCATCCCCAGCAGAATTTTTCTTCATTCATTATCAGTGCATTTTTAGTGTCACCACATAACCCTGCCCACCCTTCCCCACACAGATATCGGTATCAAGCCATTCGTCAGCAGAATATTGTCACATTTTACAATATCACCCTTAAGTACAGGAGCTCTCAACAGGACAGCACTGGAGGTTATTGATTTTGAACCACTGACACAGCAGACAGCATCCCCTCAGCAGGAGAGATGCCCAAGGTCAAATGCCTTCTTAAAATACACATTTGGCTACAGGAGTTTCATTAAGTTCAATAAACCATCAGGTATCGACTGGCAGCACTATTTATAAATAATCAGCCTTTGCAGTGCTGACCCCTTTTTTATTTAATGAAATTTGCTTCCTCTTGTCAGTGTCAGGTATTTTGAGTTGGCAAAATGCTGTGACCTCTCCTACGCTAAAAATGAAACTGTGTATGAAGACTGTCATAAAAGCCCAACACCAGCTCCCGGAAATAGCATGTATCTATTTAAGTAATATAAACAAGATGTCAAGTCTTTAGGAGCGTGAGCTGTTGAAGGAAGTACCAAACCCTCCCCAGACATTTGCACACCACAGAGAAGGAGTAAGGGAGCTCTTTCATTCAGCCTTCCTTAAATAAATAATATATTACCCACGAGCAAAATTTGTGTTATTGCAGCAGAGACAACAACTCATTGTGAATTAAGACATTTAGGAATTAAAGCTCCATTCTTCATGCATTTCCTGAAGGGAAAGAATTTCCTAAAGGCAGAATTTCTTATATAGGAGCTATGATGTCCCAGAGTGCTGTGGGCCCAGCTAGGTCAGGGCTGGGCCTTGGCAAAGCCTCCCTTCTCCAAGCTCCAGTGCAGGACCAACATCCCACTGTGCTCAAGCCTCCACACTCCCTTAGTTCGGCATTGCTTCCTCCTCCTTATCCCAGAACTGGCAGGAGCTTTATCCACCACAGACTGGCAAAAATTCATTTTGAATTAATGGTTCTTTATTTTCCTGTGGAATTTCCTTACTCCTATTCTGTATGCCACAGTGGCAGAGGCAGGGATCCCTTTTCCTCTTTCTGAGCTAGTTTGCTCACCTGACCTTTAAATTCTCCTGCACCGTCCATAAGGCAGGTAGGGGTGAGGAATCACAACAAAATTATCCAGGAAACATAAAATCATCCCTTCAGGCCATTCTATATTTAGCAGTTTCCTGGCGTGCTGTTATGTTTCTAATTGCTGTTGTCAGAATATATGCAGGAGAGGGAGCTGCTGTTTTACAGAAGAAGAACCCTTCCTACCCAGGTGTGAAGTGTGGGATGTCAGCCGACCCTGAACAGGAGCTGCCAGGGTCAAACACAGCACCCAGACTCTTCTTTCCCCAAGGCCCTGCCTTGCCATACCCACCCTGGACGCTGCCTGGGTTTGTTTCCATGCACGCCCCCCATGCTCACAGCAAGGGTTGCATTCCTGGTGTGTGTGTGCGCACATTTATAGTCACTACATTGCATGAGGACATTTTGATTTGCAAGCAAGCAGCTTTCAGTGACACCACACTGCAACGTATATGGGGGATGGAGAGATAAGGAGTTATTACACAGCAAGATTAAAACCCTTCGGTTGATCTGTATTGATTTTATTTTTGCAGTACTGCCTGTCTGATCATACATCTTCCCACTCCCACCCCACTGCTGGGCAAGAGAGGGCATAGCTCAGCTGAGCCTGCGGAGTCCGGCATACATCCGTGGAGCAGAGGCAAAGCCGCCGGCATCCTTGAGTGGTTACAAATTACAGACCTCTCACCAGGGAACCGGGCTGGGGCCAGGATCCAGCTTTTAGTGTGCCAAAGCCAAGTACAGCTAAATTACACTCCCGGCTGCTCTGCCAAACAGCTGCTGCGGCAGGCACAGTCTCCAGCAGGTCCTTGCCCAGGGCCACCATGCATGTCCACCCACAGTGCCCCAGGCACAAGGCATGGAGGGGCCAAACCGCTCCCTGGCTGTCACACTTGGCCCGGGTTTAGCCCTGTCCACGTGTGACAGCCAAAATCACCTCGGGGAACAACAGACAAGAGCTGCACAGTGAAAGTACCGAGGGAGAGCTCCCACACCTGCACACTCAGCAGCCGCAGGTGCTGCAGCGCTGCCTTTGCCACCACGCCAGCAGGGAAGTCCCTTCCTGTCCAGCCCAGACTGACCCAGGAGCAACTCCTACATGACCAAACAGCTCCCATCCCTCCCTACTGACTGGAAAGCAGCAGATTATTGGAAAGCAGGAATTTTTTTCAACCTTGTTAGCATTTGCCAAGCATCATTTCAACCCTAACATTATAGATGTTTAATAGGGCCATACTGAAAGTCTTTGAACCTTGCAATCAATACAGCTGAGCCGCTGCACAAAATTTACCATTGATCTGTGTTTCGCTTCATTAAATGTTAGTTTTACAAGCTTTGAAAATGGGCCTGCTTAAAATTGTTTAACAACCTGTGGCTGCATCATCAGCTCTAAATGGCCGTGCAGGAGTGACTGCAGGCTAACCCACTAGTTAGTGATTTCTTGCCCTACAACAGTATCAAACTCGCTTTTAAAAACCTGTAACATGTTCAGCAATATTCCCGTTAAGCTCAAAGCACGCTGACACAACCTCTCAGAGAAAGAGAGCACAGACAATAAAACTGAAGCCCTGGGCCCACCTTCTTTGAACACCCCAGCTCAGCTGTGGCTGAGCTGCCCACCCTACAGGCTCCAAGGAGGGACTCTTGAAAATTCTTCAAACACTGATTTTTTTAATCAGTGGAGCAAGCAGGCACATGCTGTTAGTCACTTAGAGACCACACAATCCTCAGGTGGACTAAGCCATACAGATTTGCAGCAATAACAATGTGCACACCCAGCAAATTAACCATCAGTTCTGCTTTCTGGCTTCCCTTCCTTGATCCACAGAGTGAAGAGTGAAACACAAAGCCTTGATTCCTGCTACACCAGGATGGCTGAGGGGATCTATCAAGCCCTTAGTACACAGGCAATGCTCTGCACAGGATAAATTATGAGGGCTGATAGCAAACCATCACTCTGCTACCTCTACTAGCACACAGTGTTACTTATCTTCTGGACAAGTGCAATATTTTAGTGCAAATGGGTTTATGTACTAGTATTTCCTCATTTCTATGGCCTTGCATCGCCAGCCTCTGTATTTTCACTTCCACAGCCAACAGCTAGTAATGGAGAAAAATATTGTACATTCATTACAGAGGAAAACAAAAAGAAATTCCACATTCCTGATTCCTTTATGTTCTGGTTAAAGGTTGCACTTTCCTCTTCATTCTTGTCTCCTGAAATTTATTAAGCCCCTTGCCAGGATAAAATTCATGGCGATTCTTGGAGTAGGTAAAAATCTATTTATGCAAACAAATGATATACTGCACAAACCACCAGATAAGAATCAACATTCTTGAAAATGAAAACATACATATATTTTGAAAGCACATCAGTAGCTGGGGAACTTTGTCACCTACCATGTGCAGACAGGCTGGGGCATCCTTGCTTCTCCTGCCATCCAGGAGCTGCTTTTGGAAACGGAAACCTGCTCAAGTGCTTTGGAAATTGCTGCTCACTGTTGCTTGTGTCAAGGGCTGCTGTGACAGTCCTGCATCATGGCTGGGTGCGCTGCTCAGCTCAGCCTTCAGAGGAAGCGTTCCTATTTGGGAATGGGGGGCTCAGAGAATCAGGCCACATTTACAGCCCAGGAAAAGCAGCTCCCCCATTCACCAGGCAACTAACTGGGCATGGCAAAACCACAGAAAACATTCTTGCAGTGGTGCTCCACATTAAAGAGCCATGAGCTGGCCTAGGACCAAAATCTCCCAGATGGCACTCCTAAGGTGTTACACTTCAGCCATTATTCATTCCCCTGCCAACAAATGGGCATTGTCACATTTTGAGGGAAACCTCTTTTGGTTGCCATGAGCTCCATGGCCAGGAAGGAGACATGCACGTACAAACGTTCAGATTTGGAGATCTGCACTGCACTGAGCTATCAAAACCACCCCTGCAACACATCCCAGGGAGGTTCACAGCACCCACTACAGCAAAGGCATTCTGAGAATGCTCCTTTGGGCATTATTGCTCTCCCTCATCCACGGCTTTGCTTTGAGCCATGCTGACAGCAGAGGCTGGGAAGTGGAATGTTGGACTTGCAGCTGAAGCATCACACAACGCAATGTTTATTGTCACCGTCTGCAGGAGAAATGCTGTTTCTCTGACAGACTGACATTCCTACACAAAACAAACATACTCCTACAGGATAAAAGGAGCAGGGAGCTGCTCCAGCCACAGCCCAGCATGACTTCACAAGGCCCAGCAGCCTCTGCCAACTTGCCTGGCACAGCCACAAAACCAACTCTAGCATCAAGGCAGGAAAGGAGAGGGACTGAAATCAGCTCTCAGCTGCAAAGTTTTATTCCTCTGAGCATCGACAAAACACAGATGGTCTTTTCTCTGAGTGAAGACCATTTTGCACCTGGAAAACTCCAGTCAGGAAGAGAAACCAGAAGGCAAAGGGGAGAAATCTGTTCCTGCAAGCGTTTTGCTTTGCAAACAGAGCTGTACCCCTCTAATCAGCAGCAAATGTTCCTGTGCACAGCAGGAATATGTGCAAACCAAACCTGTCTCTCAAAGAGATGAAGGCATTTCTTCATGTCAATAAATATTTCACATTGATGTAAACAAAAATACCCAAACGGACACCTATTGGAATGTTTAAAGTAGAGGGAAAGTGTGTCAATAAAAATGCTGTTAATGAGGCTGTTTGGGATCTACTTTTCTTTTCTGAAATTATTTGAAAGACTAGGGCTGAAGTCAGCAGCAGATTGGAGGGACCTTCTGTCAGGAGCAGAGTTCAAACAGCAGGATTTTTCTGAACAGTGTTCCCAAGCAAAGGCCATCAAGCATTCCCAGATGTCTCCTAGTAGTACTGCAGCAAATAACACTGCATACTAACATAAACACTAAGCTAAGACCAAGTTAAATAAGCCTGCATTTCAGCCCCAGGCTCCACAAACCCAGAGTAAACCCCATACAGAGTTACCCCTCTCTACCAACTTGCAAAGTGAAATTGATTTTTAAACCTTTTTAATCACTACATGTGACAATTTCCATGTAATTTACCTACTCCTCAGGAAATCAAAACAGACACACCAAAACAAGAATAGAAAATGTATAGTTTTGAGGTAATTTTCCAGTCATTTATACCCATGAAATCCCAGTTAACAGGACTGTTTCTGTAAAAGCAGCAATAGAAACATAAAGGGATTCAGGTCCCTTTTTTTAAGTGAGTATCTGGTAAACCAGTGTTAATTTTCTGGTGGGCTGGAATATTGTACGGATCACCCAAGTAATTGAAAACTTAAGTTTGTGTGCAGTTATAGTTCAGCATTGCAGTCATAATTTTCCTGCCCTTTGGCCATCTTTATGTATCTGAAAAGAATGAAAACTCACAGTACACATCTGAGCATAGAGTTACTTTGGTTATGCAGCTCTCTTCCAATACTATCCCTTAATTTATATAATTTCAACTCCTCTTGTTCAGGCCACTGAAATTCTGAGGCTAATAATGTGTGAAATAGGAATTACAAATGTGGTTAATAGGCAGTTTAGTCAGAAACATTTTTGGGAGCATATTTAATTACTCCTAGGAAAGAAGAAGAAAAAGGTCTGCCTAATATTTTCACCCACCCAAACAAATAGCATGGGGTAATTAGACGAAATATCTTTCCCTCTTGCAAACACTCTGATTTATGAACCTGCCTGTTTATATATTTTCTATGATGACAGAAAACTAAAATGCAGCAAATATGACTTAAACCCATTTTTTATAACATGCATTCAGAACGTTTTCCTTAGTCTTTGACATCAACAGCTGCTGAGTTAGCCATGGGCACAGGTGGAGGCACAAATTATGTATGTAGATTCCATTCAGCCAAAGAAAAGTTCTCCTCCTCTGTGACACAAAGGACTCGAAATCTCCAAATTAAACCCATTTTTTTGCCACTCCGTACTCTCCCAGATCAGTGTTTTCTGTATCTATGGTGAGTACCTGAGTACCCCCCCTTCACCCGGGGGTGAAGGCCGGGTCCCGGCGGCGCTGAGGGGGGAATGGGGCCGTGAGGGGAGAGGGGGGATATGGAACCGTGAGGGGAGAGACAGGGGAATTGTGAAGGGAGATGGGGCTGTGAGGAGAGAATGGGGCCGTGAGGGGGAGACAGGGGCTGTGAAGGGAAAGAGAGGAGCCATGAAGGGAAAGAGGGGAGTTGTGAGGGGAGAACGGGGCCGTGCGGGGAAAGAGAGGAGATGAGGCTGAAAGGGGGGAGAAGGGAGTTATGAGAGGAGAATGGGGCCGTGAGGGGAGAGAGGGGCTGTTAGTGAAGATGGTGCTGTGAGGGGAGAGAGAGGAGAGCCATGAGGTAAGACGGGAGTTGTGAGGGGAGATGGGGCTCTCAAGGTTCTGTGAGGAGGCGGGAGGGATTCTGAAGGAGCAGCTGCTCCCGCCTGTTCCCGCAGTCCCGGCTGCATCATGTGAAAAAAACCCACTGCAAAACTAGACCCGGGAGAGCGGAGGGGACAGAAACGCCCTCAACAACCCCCGCCCCGATGCCGGGAAGAGAATCCTGGGACAGGCAGGGGCAGGACCAAGCCCTCGGTCCCTTGCTCAACCAGGCGAGGACGTTTCCGACTGAGACCTGAGCATCAATTAATTCATCAAGATCAAAGATAAAACCTTATCAGCGCCACTCTGGGCACCGATATCACAGGCTGCCTCTTCTCTCCATAGTTCCTTTTTCCTGCTAAGGTACTAGCAGAGAAAAAGTCAAGCCCGTTGTCACATGGAACTATCCTCCGAGGAAAGGCAGCTTCAAAAGAGCCGAGGGAAGCAGCTGGGAAAGCCTCAAGTTGTCTAGTTTTCATTTATTAGTATTTTTTTAACCAACTGCTCATTTTTACACCTGAAAATGTCTCCAAAGTGCCTTTAGAGCAGCACGTTTATTGCTCTCTGCTGGCACATACCTGCCTTCCCATCTAGCTCAGTTTTCCATCAGCACTCACAGAAACATTTTCCTGGACACAGTAAAGTTATTACTTAACATAAGCACATATGGATTATGGATGCTCTGTATGGATATTCCCGCAGTTTCCATTCTGTCAGGGTACCAACACAACTTCTTCCCTGCCTCTTTGGCTTTGTTTGTCCAGGGCTACAAATGTGGATAAGCTGCTCCAAGACACCCCACACACGCTGGAACAGCACAGCAGGAAACTAAAACCTCCAGTCCATGTTTAGCAGCATAAAGTGAGAGCACCCAAGCAACACATCCAACCCCAAAATACTCAGTGCAAAACTCTGAAATCTCTAGCGAGAAGCCAAAGAGATGCTGCAGAACAGCCACAACAGACTTAAAAATAAAAGCCAAAAGGAAGCCAGAAAGGAAAAAAACAAACAAACACCTCCACCACCCCCCCTCCACCCCCCCAGTTTTAACATCAGAACATACAAGAATGCTCATAAGGAAGGCTTTAAAATTAGTGTCATAATTAGTTGTGATTGAAGAAAAGGCCTTATCCATGACATCACTCACCTTGCACCTAATTGTATGCACATGTTGGGGTTTCAGTCTGAAGCAATGGGTTAATTCTCCAATTATTTCACAGGATTAGAACTACTTTCTTTTTTCCCCCAGGAAATGTAGTGTTATTGTGAAGCCTATCAAGACATGCTATTTCATAATTAATACTAAATAAAAAGTGAATTCTCTCTTTTGTCTAAATAGTTTGCTTTGGCTCAGCTAGGAGCAGCAATTAGCAGGACACCCTCCCTGAACACATTTGATCTGCTACAAGGTTTCCTGCTGCGGATCAGAGGAACAAACCTGATTTCACACAATCCATGGGGTTTATGTTGGCTGGATGTGCTGTAATTAAAATGATCCCTTTTTTTTATTATTTTTTTGCCCAAGGGCTTTGTTTATCTGCTTGTGCTTGCTCATGGAGAGGCACACACGTACCTAATTTAGCAGTTCTGTTGATTTACACTTCTGCTCTTTACCAGCTCTCTTTGTAGCGTTCACTGTTTGTAGTTTGGTGCAGAAACTAGGACCTGTTGTCACTAGTGTTATAGGTCTGTTTTATTAGCAGAAGTAGAGGAACAGTTCCCATGGAAACATTTCCAAGTTTCATGGTGCGCTTTTCCTGGGATTCTCAAGGTTGGGTAGGGTGGGCTCTGAGCCTTCCTAAATGGGAGCATGCAGCAGACTGTGGAGACTTCCCCTTCAGCAGGGGGAGGAAAATACTGTATTTTTAGATTGTGTATTTCCTCTCTTATGAAGTCTAATGCCTGTGAAAACAGAGCAGCTCAACAGCCCCAAGCCATTGATTGATGTCCAGGCCAACTTCCGCCGCTCTGACAACAAACCGGATCCTGTTTGGAAAGGCCACCTCCAAACCCAAGAGAATATTTTCCTTTCACTCTGACCTTTACACTTAAGCTGTGAGTGAAGCTATGGTTTAACAGCACTCAGGACACTGGCCCAAGACAGGATGGCCCTGTGTCACATCAGGGAGTTGCAAAGCTTCTTGCAAAAACACCATGCCATCAAACCCCTCCTGCTCTACAGCTGAGGCCTTCAGGGCTGGGAACATCACTGCTCACAGGCCAATCCAGGCCCCTGGCATTTACCAAGAGTGAGGATAAAAAGAAAATGAAGCTACCTGTGAAAGGATTAAACCACTTTCTCTCTCTTGCCCTGCCTTTCTCTCAGTGTTTGCCACACACAAGAGGTCATTGCAAATAGATTGTCCCACCTATACGCAGCATGAGATTCACCTGCAGCCACCTGGATCCTGGCAAGGCAGGTCCCCATCTCCTTTCCCTTTGTCCTCTTTCCAGAAGCTGGTGATGGGCTCCCAATGTAATTTTTTCCTTTATTTTTTTTTCATATGCAGACTTACAAATATTTTTTAGATCCACTTCAACCGATACACAGTAGTGGGGTGGGGGAAAAAAATCAAAAGAAACTTCGAACTTCAGGGCCACGGCCAGTGCTTTGAAGAAATCATTATAACAACTTCTTATTCAAGAGTAGAGTAATTATCATGTTCTAACAAACGCATTAAATAATTCAGTGTTATTATTTTGGCACTTCTTTGTGAACCAGGTGTTTAGGAAGCTGTTTCAGACAGAAGCATGCGATGCAGTCCCTGGGCTCCTTCCCCACCAGCCAGTAGCACGAGGAGAGCCACTAATGCTTGGACAAGGCTGGAGCTCCCCAGAGCCCGACTCCAGCAATACCCTCACATCAGTATCACAGGATGCTGTGGTTTTACTTATTTCTCATCATCCCCATCAATATGTCTCAATTTTCTAATTGCTCACATGGAAGTGTCTGAGCTTTCACAGTTAAGAAAGATTCAAGTAATGTTTACATCTCTGGTCCATGTTCTCTTAAGTTTTTAAAACACCGTCATACTTTTATTTATGTAAGACTATTCAAAAGTTAATTTTCCTTCATGCTACCATCTTCGTGTTGCTTGACCCCCACCAATGTCAGCAGCAGGAGCATCCCATGTAGCCTTAATAAGCCTTCCCCTTCTCTCTGACCTCCCACATATTGAAAATCTCAACCATGCCATGCTATTTCTGGGATTAAAAAAAAAGAATAAAACAAAAACAAGAGTCTGGAGCCACCAAGGAGGAGGGGAAGGAGCTTTTTTTTTAAGAAAAGAGTAATTCCTAGCGAGATGATTTGCTCATTCCTCTGTTGGCAGTTCCCCTTCCCCCTCACTCCCAATACTGCACACATCAGACAGGAGTTGCCAGTTCTGACAAACAGCACCTCACACTTCGCTCTTGGGTCTGACTGCACGTGCTAGAAAGTACCATAACCACAAAGCAGCCCTGCAAATCCCTGTTCGTTGGGTGATTAATTAAGGCAGAGCCTCTATTTATTCAATCCAGGCAGAGATGCTATTGAGTCAGCTGTTCTTACCTTTGGGATCTTGGATGACCAGAGTTGCAGTTCAGTGATGGTTTGGGGACATTCACAGCTGGGGTCCCCATGTATGTGATTCACCTGAGTCTGGAAAACATAAATGTGGAGATAGATGGAGATTCTGGCATTCCATACGCAGCAGCTGCATTTGCTGGCCCATTCTGCTCAAAATAAAAAACAGCCTCATCAAGACTTTTTTTCACTCAAAAGTGGCGGGGGGGGGGAAAGAACGGCTGAGCTATTTTCTTCTGTATCGAAGAGAAGAGATCAGTATAAAAAATTTACACCACCCTGGGACTTATTTCAAAAACATCTGGGGAATTAAACAAACCAGTGCCCTGGCATGGCTGGTATTTGTTGGGGAGGCAACACAGAGAGCCTGGGGAGCCATTTGGTGTTTGAGAGGTTTGGGTAGCACAAAGGAGCGCAGGGCCAGGCGCTGTCCCCAGGCCACAGAGGCTGTTTGGGCTGGCTCTGCTCGAAACGTTAAAAAGGGCACTCTGGCTTCATGCCACGTTCATAAACACGTCCATCAACTCCAGCCTTTGGGGAACAGGCTCTACTGAAACCAGTCAGTTGCTGAAAACAAAGTGCCATTCTTTACCTTCTAACTCTTCAGCAAAACAGCTTTTTTGCAGTACAGAAGGTAAAATCCACTCCATACATCCACTACACAAGTGCTATTTAAAATTCACTCACACAGTGAATTTATAGTTCGTTCAGGCTCAGCCCAGATCCTGGGAAAGGTCCCATAACAACATGTGCAAATTTTCAACTAAAGCAGAATTCTGCTAAAAACAACTGTACAAAGAGTCCGTGAGGCTTGGCACAGTTACATTTCACTGAAAAAGGCTTAACCACATGGGCAGGGAGCAAGACAGAAGAGCTGAAGGTCCCCAGGTAATACAGCAATTTTTATTCATTAGCATAGAGGCATTTCAGCAGGCTACAGAGCCCTCCCAAGAGCAGGGACCCCCTTCTCCACACACTGCCCACTTTTGCTGCTTAGGAAGGTGCATTTTAAGGAGTCCCCATGGGATTTATTAGCTTCAAGATATTGATTGTAGTAAGTATCTCTTCTCTCCAGAAAATTTAGTGAAAGCTCTCTGCTCTGCAGTAGTAGCTAGCTCCTTCCCCTGGCCCACACAAGCCAGTCCTGGGGCAGGGATGTGGTGGCACACAAGGCCATCAACACACTGTAGGACACTGCCAGCCTCCCCCAGCCCCCCTTACCTGAAAAAGAAGACTCCAGGAGCTCCATGTTCCCCTGTCCTCACCTCAAGACTGCTCTGTGAGAAAGGAGGAAGAAGGAACCAGCACAGCTGTCCTGGGGCTGCAAATGCAGCACAGCTGAGGACTGAACGAGTTGCACCTGGACACCACCTCCTGCACAATGACATACAGCTATTCCTCGCTTAGCAGAAAACAGAGAAGCAACTTCACATTGCTGGGATTTTTTAAAGACATCTGGCAAGAAAATGAAGAAAAATGCACAGCATGCAGCTAATTTCTCAGCCGAGCAGGAAACATTTCCAATAGCTCCTTGAAAGCAGACTGCCTGTAAGCTCAAGCAGCTCAGAGCTTCAGTCAGTAAAGGAGAGCAAACAAGGGTGGGATTCTATAATTTATTACCGTTGCTAAGATGAACACAATACTTGATACCCCATCATATGCAGAACTGTAAAAAAATAGTTTTAATACAGTATCAAAATTTACACAAGTGTAGTGTCAAAAGACCAGTGTCCCTCGCTTGGCCCCTGCACATCCAGAGTGCAGGCACAAGTACAGGTGTTACAGCTGTTCATACATACAGAGAGATAGGAATACAACAATTGAAATTGAACTCTGCAAACAATATAGGGAGAAAACAACATGGAAAGAGAAAAGAGAGCTGTCTTCTGGGCTGGGGGTTATATCAGAAACCACGCAGGAGTGCAATGGTTCAAAACAGAAGGCTGGATTCTGCATTTCCAACTCAAGGAGAAGCAGTGAACGGGAGTTTTGCCCGAGAAAGCAACACTGGATCAGAGGCCTTACACTGAATGGTACCAAGTGAAAATAACAACAGAAACCAACAGAATTACTGCTGCAAATTAACACACTTTTTTCTGAAGACAGATAGCAGATTTACATCATACTCCTACATAACAAAAGATTGTACAGCAACCGAGCTACATTCCACTGCAAATAGCCCACGGATACAGTCCAAGCTCAGAAAAACAGGGATTCTGACTTTGGCTCAAATCTTAGTAACCAAGAAGAAACCAGAAACCCAGGAATTGTTGCATTCCTATTTTTTTCTTTTTATTAATTTTTATTAGTCTTTTTGATGCTCAGCTATGGTAAAAAGTTAAGCAACAGCGTTCAGTCACAAGCCTGTTGCACATTCATACATGAAACTATCATTGCTTTAAGATATACACAAAATATCTATCATTGTAATTCAATACACACAACTAGGATCATACACAGAGATAAAAATAAACTAAGCACATCTAGGGCGCCGTCTGGTCAAATCTCAGGCAATCTGAACAAGAGCTTTCTGCCTCATAATAATGAAAGACATGCTCTGAGGATAATAAAACCTTTTTCTTTGAAAGAACACTACAGTGGCAAGAAAAGCTTTTTTTATAATGCAGTGCAATCTTCTAGATCCTTGTAGGCTCTTGTTAAATAAACCAGCATGTCTCTAACTTAAACAGTAGAAATTAGCATCCTGACAATTGGAAAATACTTTCCAAAAGAAATTCTGATGGAAATCCTGACTTGAGACCTGTAATAGTGATGCCTAAGTATTTGGTTCATTAAAGGGCCATTCATTAAACACCTTACACCTCTTCAGAAGATGTGCATCAAAGTGAACTGAAAAGAAAGCTATCTTGACTTTCATTTAGAAAGAAATTGTGGATTACTACAAGTACTGTAGTTATGCTACACTACTGGCTGGTTAGGACTTTATGGTCTTTTAGCACCTCCAAAGGCAGGTATTCTACCAAAGCAAAAAAATCACCTGGAATTTGCCTAAGCACCATTAACGGATCCTTTACAGACTGAAGTGTGAGTTACTAAGAAGCGACTTTCTCAAACCTGCAGAGACCAAAGGCACAGTTTATCAGTGTCTCTCCAGTCTGCTGAAAAACCTCTCCTAAATCCAGAGGAAAACTCGTTCAGACCTATCAGAGATTCACTGTAACTAACCAAAAAAAAACTTATTTCGCATAATGCCTGCAGAATCCCAAGTATCTTTTGGTTAGGATGGCAATACCTCAGTGCTTCTAAGGGTGGAGGGTTGCAGTGAGGGTGCAGCGCTTCATTAGCCAGGATATTGGAATAGCAGGATTGGGGGACACTGCCACACGGCTCCCCGCCACACCCCTGGGCAGAATGTCCCCCCTTTCCAGCAGTCTCTCGCAGTGCAGACCCCCGTCGTCAGCTGGGAATTGCGGCGGACACGGGCAGTTCTTCCCCTCTCCTGGGCAGTTCAAACTGTGCTCTTCAGAGAGAGGACGTGCTCAGGGCCTCTTACATAGGTCCTTTATACTGATTTCCTGACAAGTGTTGTCTAATTCCAGGGCACGACCCTGCAGCATCTCCAAGTTTCCTCCACACAACCTAGAGGGAGGGATGGAAAGAGAGCTCATTATCCCCAGTTAAGGAGCACTGGCGTTCCTATGGACATGCATCTGGAATGCCACAGCTCGGCACACACACCATGCAGCATAGGTAGGACACGGGGTAGGGACACACAACAGGAGCAGAGACTGTTTCCCAAGGGACACAACATTCCTTCTGAACACAGAAAGCACATGCTTCCAGGTAAAAATGATTAAAAACAGGGACAAATGAACTGGCACGTGCATCACTGGGATATTTTATGCTTCACACACAAGACTGAGGGTGTTTGCAGGCCTCAACAGAAACTCTGTCCGACTATTTCCCCCACCACATCTCTTGCAGAGTGTGATTCAGAAGCACAAAGATGCATTCAGAGGTGTCTAAATGTCTACAGTTTAAAAAGCACAGAGCAATTCTCCTCTTCTTCAAAGCATTTATCTGTTCTCTTAAAATCAAGCAAGGCATTAGGAGTGTTTATTCCACTAGTTCTTCCTTGAGGTCAGAGGAATTGTGCCTGGAGTTACTGTGCTACACTATGCTTAACATCCATGTTACAATACTCTAATTCAAAAGGCAGAGAAGTGATAGCCCCAACATTTAGGGAAGTATTCTACAAGGATTTATAGAAAGATTGATGGAATATGAGCATGAGAACAGTAGCTTATGTCATGTCCCCAGGCCTCTCAGGGACCACTACAGACAGGACTGGTGATTCCTATCAATTGTATTGCAAATTCAGATTATTTTTTTGTAACTGCTACTAAATCACCCATTAATCTCCAGGCCAACAGTAATATGACTGTCAAGAAAGGTAAAAACTGTTTTCTGTTGTCATCATTCATTATTTGTATTTTACCAGTGCCTAAATTCCAGCAGTGAAGAGACACTGCATTAGCTGGCACTGAATAAAGACAAAGGAGCTGGATCCTGGGAAGCTGACATCCTGAAAAGATAGTTGCTACAGCTGGTGAGCAAAGGCAGAACAAACCCAAGGTCCTACTGTGATTCTGTGCAAGAGATGGGAAAATAGCCTGTTTCTCTGAGCCTTTGCTGAAGAAAACCTGAGTGTAAGCATGAAAACCAGAAACACTTCCGAGTGGAAGCAACAGGACTACAGTGTTAAAGCACAGGGCCAAACAAAATCAAACCTTTGAAGGGAACTGTCTCTAATTCCAATGGGAGGGCATGACCCACACCCTGCAAATTTGCCATATGACCAGAATCTTGCAGCCAGAAATCCTAAGTCAACATCATAAAAAACATGTGTGCTTTAGGTATGTTTGCTGTGCAGTGAAACACTGCAGTGGTGAGAGCATGAAAAATGGGGATTCAATGACACCTCCCAAATCACGTGTCTGTGGCACAGCCAGGCTGGATCTGACAATTCTTTCTAACATCCTGATTTTCCTAATTTAATACTATCAAAGAGGAAGGTCTCTTGGACAGCTTTTGTGAGAAGGCACATTGCACCTACACATGACTTTCAGCAATTTTTCTTGTCAATAAATATTAAGACAATATTTACCAAGCAGCTAATGCTGACACAGTCATAAACTAAGAGGTGACACTTCCCAAAGTCCTTTATCTCCAGCTGAATGAGTGACCCCTGATTGCTAGGAAGGGACAAACCCATACAGGAGAGCCCATGTCCTAAGCAAAAGTGACAAGTTGGGGACTAAATGTCACTCAAAGTCACTCCAAATTTCAGCAGAAACCTCAGCTAAAGGACAGCTGTGAGGCTCCCAGTGCAACCATGGAGATTCCTTTTTAGCTTACTTCCAACACACCAGAGTGCAAGGACAGGGGATGGTCCCTGGAAGCCAGACAGGAACCTGCACCCAACTGCAGGTGAGAGCCATTGCATCTGCTGGCTGCTGCAGCATTCCAGGCCTATGGGACTCCATGAGCAGCAGGAAATACCCATGGAAATCTCAGCTCCCTGAGCCCTCTTGCCCAGCTACACCCCTAATCCCAACTGGTGTATCCCACCTTTCCCTGGGCTCCCTTCCCAAGCGAATTGCAAACAAAACTTCCCAGTAGCCTGAGGAAAATCATGAGTGACACCCCTCCAGACTTAACGTAGACACTCCTGTGCTTTGGAATTACCTCTATGCTCACTAATATATGATGAACTGCCTCTAAACCTGCTGCCATATGTGACTGTGTTCTCCTAAGACACTACAAGCTTATAAACATAGAGCAAAAACATTCCCAAATACATTGTTGATGACGAGGCACCAATTCCATATGCACATCCTGAGGAGAGAATTCCCAACCTTGTTATCTTAATAAAATACCAGTATGATCATATAACAACACAAAATTCCTACAACATGAATTACACATCCATATTTGCATTTTGCAATATTTTGGTACCAGATTGCATTTTGGTACCAATCAACACCCTGCATCAAAATTATGGAGCTCAAAGTGAAACTTGTCATCGTTCCACTGTTTTCACAGGCAAAACGATGCCACGGCAAATGTTTCCTGTGAAACACCCACAGTGCATCAGGCTACAGCTAAACAGTGAGTTACAGCCTGGTGGGAACTGCAAGGAGAATGCAAAAGAAAAGAAACATTGCAATTAGTTGATCACAAATCCACTGTGCTTTTAACATGGGCTGGGTGGGTGTAAGAGAAGACAGAACCAGAAAGGAAATAACCAACTATTTAAAAAGTGTAATAATACATCAATAGTCAAATCAGGCACAGAGTATAAAAGTCAAAGGAACAGGGAGAATTTCAATGCCAGCAGCAGAGCTTTGAATGGCTGGGGAACAAAGGGACAAGGTGGGATACAAGTATATATTTGAGATTTACACAAATGAAGCGATAATGTCAAATGGAGCATTTTAGAAGTGGCATTACTTACATCACAAGAATTTTTATGGATTATTACTAAATATGTATGAGTTAGAATCTGGGTTTTTATCCATAAATTGCAAAGGAATATCATAATCAGAAAAATACATAGGAGCCATTGTTCAGGTGGGGAAACTGAGGCTGTCAGGCTTCAGCACACTTGCCAAGTTTTATTCTTTTGAAGGATAAATTCAGGTCAGCTGAGTCATACAGTACTTTATCCTAGATACATTATACACATAGATTTTTCTGATCAATACTAAGCCACATGTTAACACCACAGTGCTCCTAATGAAACAGTAATTGCATTACAGAAACAGTAATTGACTTAATTTCCATATAAAATCTTCAAGGGCATATTGTCAGCATTTAAACAAAAATCACTTTGCATCTTCAGGTGTTTCCAGGCTCAATATGGAATATAAAATTAAACCCCTTAAACTTGCACTGCACATTTTTCCAGCTGTCTCAGTGCAATGCCAATCTGTGTGGAGCACCACAAGCTGTTCCATCAGACACAACTGGCCCAGGCATGGGGACACACACATGGCAACTTCTCCTTTCAACAATCCCACCTGATGGAGCAGGTCATGGAAGAGCCTTATCCAACCAGCAGCATGGCAAAGTTCTGCTCTTGTTCCCCACTTTCTCCACCAGCAGGAGATTCCAGGCATTCTTTTTCTTTTTTTAATTTTTTTTCAAAGTCAGGAAAACAACAGCACTATTTTAACAACTACCTCTTCCGTTTTCTAATGGAACTGGTCCCTTTAAAACAGATTCCTGCTCTTTAGATTTCTTGCTGTGCACAAGTGGGCTGCACTAACAATGAGGTTTTATAACAGAGATTATTTCTTTGTTGCAGGAATTCCAAGTTGCCAAATTTGTTCAGAAAAGCAGGCTCCTGGTGCTGGCTGGTTCTTCCTCCTGCACCTGATTCTGCCGAGTGATGGAAGGGGCAGCCGTGCATTCTCCAGGAAAGTGGGATCAAACCCCTGTGCCTCACCCTGGGAAACAGCAGGGTCTGCTCCCTAGGGATGGGGAAGTTGGGCAGTCTGTGAGCTGACAGCTCACTTTCCATTTGGATACAACACTTCATTTATATCAATTGCTGTAGTACCTCCTAGTGAACTTAAAGCTCAGCTTTCACATCATATTGAACTAAACTCTGTGTATTTCTTATCAATCCATTCCAGCAAGCAAAGCATCAGCTGTTGCTCCAATATTTCACTTACATGGACCAGCTGTTATTACAGGTTGTCAAAAGCACCTTGTTAAATGCTCCATTCAGGGAAGAGCCTTTGCCAAGGGGTATTTTAAGAGAACTACAAAAGGCTTTTTTCCATAATGACACATGATCTCTTGACAAAATTACCCGGCATAGCTTTATTTTCTAGGCAGCAGCAGGTGAAATATATGGAAGATGCAGAGAGGATCTGGAGCACTCTGAACCAGGCACTCCTCAGGAGCTGGGAATGTTGTACTAGGGTGAGACCAGTGGCAGAGTGCTGCTGGCAGGGACGTGGCTGGGGTGGCCATGGCAGAGGGGACTTGCCCCGTGGGCATGAGGAGAGGGGCTGGGGCACTCTACACTGCCTCTTCCCTCCGGATGCCAGGAAAACAGGCGAGGTGGCTGTGGGGAAGCGCTGCTGTGCCCGGGGGTTGTGTTACAGGAAGGGATCTGATTGCTGTAATTTGTGCTTGGTTCACTTGCACAAACCCATTTCCTCAGGCTCCACGGAGGAGAAGCCAATGTCACCCAGAAGTGAGGGAGATAATCACCTTGTGCAGGAACTTAGACGTCCAGGCAAGTCAACAGCACTGCTGAGCTCAAAACCAGAGCAAATGTCTACACACGTCCCCTCCAGAAGGAGCACAAACCTCCCCTCCAAGTATGTCCCTGCAACACCTGTACAGGTGGGGAATAACACCCACTTAACTTAAAGCAGGTTAGGAATGAGTGAAGTATAGGAGAGCAGACCTGCACAAAGCCCCAACCAACCACGTCTGAGCCAGCATTGGGAGAGAGGAATACACAGTCCCTGCTCTCTGCTCAGCTCTCCCTCAGTTTTATTCCCCTCCAGAAAAACACGGACACGGCTGTGCTGCAGTGGGACAGTGAACTCAGCCGCTTGTTGTCTCAAGTCACCCCATAAACCTTGGAATCTTGTAACACTTTCTAAGTTTCTTTAATTGCAACAGTTTTACTGCTGACAGAAAGGAGACCTTGAAACTTCACCCCTCTGAATACTCGTGTCAGTTGCTGTGTATCAATGCCACACAGGCCTTTGCAATCCAGCCCTGAATTCAGGCTAAAGCACATCTGTTCCCAAGGGGGTTTCAGCACTGGCCTTGGGATTGTGGTCTTTGTTATTTTTAATAGGAATATACTGTGTGCCTTGGCTTTATCTCTGCATTAAAGTCTTTCTCTCTGCATGGGTTACAGGAATCCCTTATATTCCACTAGAGCACAAACATGCATCTTCAATGAAAGACCTCCTTATTCAGCAAAACACCACCTCCAGCTTCGAAGAAAGACTTGCGATCGTTCCACAAATGCAACATGGAGAGCAGCTACACCTGGAATCAACACAGCTGTGAGGGCTGGACCCTGTCCAGGAAACACAAAGTCCACAGATGCGATGAGTGACAAACAAAAACAAGCCCACTCATGACAGTAACATCCCCATGGTGCCCACGGGGATGTTGCCAAGACAATACACACGTGTTGAGGGACAGACAGGACGTTTTGCATGGACTGTACCAGAGCAGCAGCGTTACCTTCAGAGCATTTACCACTGAGTCAGACTGCTGAGAGGCTGAGCCATGTCCACTGACGTTGGCTGGCTCGTTTGCAGAGCAGTGACTCCCCTCCGCCCCTCCTGGCATCCTAATGGCATCCTTCGCAAAAAATTAAACACTATTTAATACACAAAAGGCTTGGTCACTAATTCAAACAGGTGTCAGTTACTTATTGCTGTTTTGCAAAAGGCTGACAAGCACTGTGTTTTGTGCGTGTGTTACTCCAAAGCCCCCTTTTCCGTGCCACAGTAACCAAGGTCCATGTGAGGCCGTGTGGGTGGCTATGCTGAGTGTCACCCAAACGCTCTGGCCCTCAAGGGTGTCTCCCTGGAAAATCAGGACACAGTGACAAAATTTCTTACGTGTGTACATCACCTCACAAAAATGCTACGAAGTTTAGAGAGATAATTTCAACCTTAGAGGAAGGTTTTGAGAAGGGCTAATTTTATCTCAGTAATTTTGGAGGTTGTTCCTTCAGCAAAACTCACATTTTTGAATGTTGCTGTTAGGTTTGCAAAACGAGCTGAGCCACAGCTGCCTGGGGAAGGAGCCAGGAGCTCCTTCCCTGCCTACAGCTCCTCCAGGGCAAGGGCATGGCCCCCTTGGCCTGAGAGATGTCAACTTTCCCCAGCAGTGACAACCCTGGGGGCTTTGTCCTCCCAGTGGACACCTCAAAGGGCTCTTCAGGACACTGCCAAAAAAATGCAAGCTACCTATACTCTTCCAGCTCAGTCACCTCAAACTTTGCAGGATGTAAAGCATCTCCTGGAGTGAGGTAACCTGAGCAAGCAGGCAGCTCAGGAGGAGTGCTAAAAATACCCATGCTGCATCCGTGGGCAGCAATGCGAGCGCTGCAGCCACAGGGACCGCCCCAGCCCCCCTCCCGAACTGCTCCCAGCCTGCCCTGCTTTTCACTCTTATGCTTCACGCACGCAGAACTTTGTTTAAAAAAATGAGAAATACAAAGAAGCAAAATATTTCAAAGACCCAGAGACGGAAAGTTCCTCCCGTAAAGAGTAACAAACACTGTAGGAAGAATTAAGAAATAATGTAGCGGCAATTCCTGCTGGAATGTGTGGGAAATGCGTTTCTGAAGGAAAAATAATGACAGTGGAAAGAGCCTCTGAGGAGGATCAGTGCCCTCCTGTGCGCTCATTTGCCCTGCTGAGCAAGCACATAGCACGGTGCAGAGTTTTTGGGGGTGTCTCTAATCTAAACAATAGGAAAGATGAAGGTGGGGGTGGGAGAAAAACGGCACAGAGTGAAGACACGAGGCTGAAGTTCACAGATCCAGTCTGCCTGAAAATTCATTGGAAAGTAACCCAGTCCAAAGCAAGTTCCTAATGCTCTTGGGATATGCTAAGGCCATTGTAACCAATGTTGCAGGCTCAGAGCAGTGCCAAGGGGCAGAGAGAACCCTCCCAGCCACCCAACACACTGACTAGACCCCCCACAGTCATCTGCAAGACTGGACCTCACATATTAAAAAAAAAAATAATAACTTTTTTTTAAACCCAGAATACTGCATATGCTAAACCCATGGAAAAGGTACTTTAAGCTTGAATCTGAAACCTCATAAACCTCATTTCATACACAAACCTGTCCTCCTGCCAAGCACCGGATCAGTGCAATCTGCAAGAGTGGGCACTAATGGATCTCGTAACGAGGCTGATAACCCCAGCACACACTCGAGGCTGCGCAGTGCAGCATCCTGTAATCCTCCCCAGCAATGGCCATTACCAATTTGCTGTGATGTATGGAGGGGCTTTAGGACTTATTTTGCTTTGGGAAGGATTTATAGATGTGTTAGTGACTGGCCAGACTTAAAGCTATACTTTGGGAAAGGAAATGGAAGTGGAAAGGGGTAATAAAGCAGATTGGAACAATTCTGGATTAGAATAAATTCAGTCTGTCAGTTTTGGGGCTTCTATCATTAAAAGTATTCTGTTTCTTTACTAACTCCAGAGGCAGCAAAGATCTTGGTCGGTTTTGAATAGAAAATAGAAGTATTGCCATTAAAATGCTAAGAAAATGAGTATGGACTACACATGTAAAGCCTCCTAAATAAAATAAAATCCAAACCTTCTGCAAGTGGTGCTGCTCTCAGAGTTCAAGCTCTCCTGCAAGGCAGTTGTGTTCCACAGCCTCTTCCCTGCCACATGTAGCACATTTTTCTCTCCTTTCATGAGAACGAGAAAATTGTGAACACACTGGTTCAAGCAGCCAGCACATGTTGGTAGGTGACTGAAAATTAGTATTTTCCTTGTGGCCATCCTTCTCTCTCCTCCTTCTGCCCTTGATAAGAGACATAAGCTTTTCTTTAAAAAGTAAGGCAGATTTTGCAGCCCTGAAGGCCCATCCTCAGCTCAGGGATTTCTCAAGTCCAGTGAGGACACTCCTCTGAGGCAGTAAAGCTTCTGCCTCCCTTAGAGGAAGCTTACTCCAGGGGATGATGGGGAAGCCCAGCCTGAGCATGGGTCCTGTGAGCTGGAGACACTCCAGCATTACTGTTACAAGCTCCTGAGGCAGTGAAGCAAAGCAGAAGGAAAAGGCAATTCGCCAAAGCAGTGGTGTCTGAACACATGGAGCCTTGGGGGATGGGGAACTGAGGTTTGCAGAGCCTCTGGCACAGCTGCTGCTTCCCAGGGGAAGCATGGACATGTTTCACCTCCCACCAAAACCTGGCCTCAGTGTCCTTCCATTGAGCCTCCTGTCACTGCCCAGCCCAGAGTACAACTGGATCCTGAGCAGGACCTCGAGAATGGGAGGAGAAATCTGCACCCTTCCTCCTCGTCCCTTGCTCCAGAGAGCGCTTGCATCCGGCCGCTAGAAGCAGGTATCCCATGTGAGAGATCTCTCCATTTCTTATCCAGTAACAAACTGGAAGTGGATCCAAATCAGACAGGAGGGATGGAGTCATAGCTCTGTAGTGCTGAAATCTCTATAAACTTTAAACATCTTGAGTAATTTTGAACAGCTGAATTACAAAATTACTGTTATACAGTGCTGTATAACATCAGCACCTGAGGAATACTTTACTTTTTTTGCTCATGCCACACAACCAGCCTTCCCTACTGGCCCTGGCCAGCCCTTGTGCCCAAGTACAGCAGTGTGCACATGGCCTCTTCCAAGTCTAAAGTGATCTCTGTGCAGGTCATCCCACTGCAGAGAGCAGGTAAAACCCACATCACGTCCTGTGTACAGCTTCCCACAAGGATAAGAATCCCTGAATGTGCAGATCCATTTTCTGTTAGAAGCAAATCTACAAAATATCTAATGCCAAAACGTGACTCTAGTGAACAGAAAGAACAGGAAATCTGACTCAGCCCTGTAATATCACCTAACAAAAAGCCCAGATGAATGGAAATTTAGCATTTCACTCACACTAACTACAAAATGTTACTACTCAGGCCATTTTCCCACAGCGCCAGAGGCAAACTCTGCACTGTACCCTAGTCAGGGTCAGAATAAAGGCCCCTGTGTAGAACAGGGATGGAAAGAATTAATCATGGGTTTTCCTACTTAAGTCAGTAGAAAGCTTCATTTTTTCAATCTGTTTTGTTGATAAGGACAGTCATGAATGAAAACCACTGTAGTGCCCAGCCCGGTGTCCAGCTCAGTCCGTGGGTGTCCATGTGCCAGCCCCTCCGGAGGTGCCTGGCACGAAGGGAGAGCAGGAAGGGAAAAGCTGTTCATGGCTGCCCCAAGGACACTCACAGTCACCTCATCAAAGCTTCCTAGAGAACAGGATTTTCCTGTCCACTGGGCACTGCTCTCTTCACTCACCATCCAAGCCCCACCGCATTCTGCAGCAGCTTCTTATCCCAGAGGCAAGTAGTTTACTGGGAAGTAGATCCTTCCTGTTGGGTAGGTGCCAAGCCAGTTCAACCAGTACCTGATTTTTAAAGCTTTTTTTCCTGATTTCTCCAGCCCTCAATTTACCTATAGAGCTCAAAGTAAACACAGACTGTGTTTATCAGCTTGTTTCAAACAGGCAGAAGAAAGGAAAACCAGAAAGTAATAACTGCAGCATGTTCCTCTGCTGGATTAATAACACACTAAAGAAAACAGCAACATTTTTTTAGGGAACATTCCTGTCAATTAAAATACACAATCTTCAAACACTGCAGTTTTTCACCTGTCCTCAAAGACCTCAGCAGAAACCTCTCCAGGATATTCCTGCCAAAATCTACACACCCTCACAGTGGGCTGGAGGCACACTCAGATTAGACCTCAGAGGCCACTTATGTAAAATCCAGAAGATTCCAGGGTCTACTAGAAAATCTTGAATACAAAGTAATGCCAGACTTTTGGAGTTGTGACTGGAAAAAAAATGTCTGTCCTCTCTGAGCTGCAACTCTCTGTATACCAAGTTTTTCTGGAATTTGTATCTTGGTAACATGAAGCTCATGAGCTCTTGTCTTCCAACCTTCCCCTGTGAAGCACAATGGACACCCTGAGACAAAGACCCTGCTCAGAACCTCAGCTGCTGGGAACTGGAGCCTTTCATTAATGGCCTATTAATGTAAAGTGGGGATGAGAGCACATGAAAGAACTGGGTGGGTGGATGCTCTCGATTCACTTTCACTCAGCAAATATTTGATGACATGATCAGGAAACATGCGTTTGTTCAATGGCTTTTAATTTCATTTTGGTTGAAGGATTCTCTATTCTACATGCTAAGGAAGGGAGGAGACAAACACTATGGGAGTGTGAGTGACACAGATTTTAGAAAAAAAAAACACTAACCAAACAGTTCCCATCTTCTAATTAGATTTGTAATTAAAATCATGTCACAAAGAGGGAAAATAAAAGCACAGATCTCAGCGAAAGGTTTTCAAAAGATTTGGAAATGGGTTGAAATAAAATGTGATAATCTAATGGAAGTGGGAAAAAAGAAGGAAATGGAAAGTGTTGGAAGAGCTTAAAAATAAACTAATGTGTGCCTAAGAGTCACGCCTGCCATTTCCCAGTTAAACATACCAGGACTTGAATGGGCTAACAAGGACGCAAACCCCCCAAAAAAGTGCCTTAAGCAATAGTGCAAGTGAAAGAAATAGAGCAAAATGAGAAGGAAAAGGACCAAAAGCCACGGAAAGGAAAGAATGAGGAAACAGAGGCAGCAGAGCCCAGGTGAGAGGGAGCAGTGGTGCCAGGTGGTCTAGCCTGACACCAAAGTTGCCTTCTGGTCCTGTGCTGTGGGAGCCAGGAGCTCAATCCCTCTGTCCCTCTCTGGCCCCACTAGCACTTTGTCTGCAGCATCCTGGCAATCCTTCCCTTCCCCTTCACTGAAAGGGAAAGCTGAATTACAAGGACAAAGAGCTGGAAGGGGAAAAGTCTCCTCCTCCTGTGGAACAAATAAGAACTGAAGCAATTTAAATTGGGTGACTTGCCAAGTTTGTCTTTTGCAAATGCATTCACTGTCATTATATGACAGATGTCCACATTCCCAGAGCGTTTCAGCTGAGCTTATCAGCCCTGAAATACCACCCCAACAAAAATTCAGGGATATCTTCAGCTAATTGACGTGTGGATGCCAGATCTTGATGTGGCTTCCCCCAGCAGAAGGCACAGGGAGCAGTCATGCACCATGGCAAGTCTGTGAGGACACTCCTCTCTCCAGGCCTCTGAAGTTCCTCACTGACATAACAGGCCTGTCAGCCCAGGGAGCTGCAGCTGGGATCCAAACCCAATCTTTGATCTCTACGTATTTTATTAATTATTGCTTAGTATCTTCATTACAACAGCTTAGGTGTTATGTCCTGGTGTAGAGGACCAGTGTGATAGGATTTGAGTGGCAGGGGAAGATTTAGGGTTTTAGTAACAGGGAGGCTTTAGGGATGGTTTCCCAATTCTCAGCCTCCCAGCTCAGTGCAGATCAGTTACACATTTAATAAGAAAGAAGAAAAGCCCTGTCCACCCAGCACTGCTGACAGGAAGGAGATAGAGAAAATGAGGAGTAAAGCTGAGGCCAGGAAGAAGGGAGGGGTGAGGGGAGGGTATTTTAAGATTTAGTTCCTATTTCTCATTATTGTACTCTGATTTAAGTGGTAATTAATTAAACTAATTTCTCTAGTCTTAGTCTGTTCTGCCCATGACAGTAACTGGTGAGTGATCTGCCCCTGTTCTTATCTCAACCCTTGAGCCTTCTGCTGTATTTTCTCCCCCTGTCCAGCTGAGGAAGAAAGCAATGGAGCAGCTTTGGCGGGCACCTGGCCTCCAGACAGGGTCAACACCCTGTATGTGGTTAGAGCATTGCTGATGTTGCATTTTCCCTTTTCAGTGTCAGCTGCACAGCTCGATCCCCAGTGGTGTTGCAGTTCCATGCGCTCTTAGAGTCAGCAGAAGGCACTGCCAGAGCCCATGTGCTGCTCCTGCCCCAGCCCCATGGGGAACTACTCTGGCCTGAACTCCACCCAGCAAACCAGAAACGTTCTTGCTCAAGCCCTGCAGCTCCCAGGCCCTGCTGTCACACAGCCTTGCCCACAGGAGTGTTCGAGGAGCACCAGAGCAAGCTGCTCACCCCTCGGCCTGGCTGCAGCCAGTACAGTCTGGCATTCCCAACAGAAGACTCAGCTGCATGCCATAAATCTTGGGAAGTGTCTGCTTTCTTGCTCAAAAGTCCTGTTTGTGGCCAGAAACTGAAAGGGTCTGGATTATATCTTGTTATTGGAGAGAAGGAAAAAGAGAACAGCAACAACAAAAGAACGGCCCTCACCAACACAGCAAACCTGCAACCTACGGCTCCTCGTAACTCTGAAACCCCCTCCTATGCTCTGAACCACCTCCTCAACCACTGTGCAGCACAGCAGAGACATTAACAGGCTTAAGTGAATATTCCCATTTTTATACCTTTTCTATTACCTGATCAAACTAAAATATTGACTCAGTGGTGGTACTGCAATTCCCCTGACAAAGCAGCCCTTTGGTACAGCAGAGTGAGCTAAAACTCAGGTTCCATTTGAACAGTGATGGCAGCACTTAAAACCATTTTCTTTGGAAATGTTCTTGCCACTAAATATTAGTAAAACCTTTACATTAGAGGTCTGTGGGGTTTTGAAAAGAAAACTAATACATATGGAGAGAGACAAGCAAAGCAAAAGAAATTGGAAAAGAACCACATCTAAGTGACAGAGGAACAGAATGATTTGTCTGGAGAGGTGTCGACAAATGTGTCAGTGCATTTTCATGAGTGACACATAAGCAGAAAAGGGAGAAAAGAAAGAATATTGAAAGCAGAGAGAAAAAAGAAGAAAAGAGTGGTAGGAGGAGAGAAGAAAGCCTGAGACAAGGCCAGGGGTCTTCATTAAAGACAGCAGAGGCATCACATGAGTGTGAGTCGTCATTTCTCTCCTAAATGCAATCCTGCAATTCCCAAACACTGCCAGTGCTCCAGTACCCCATCAAGGAGGGGCTACCCAAAAAGCAGAAAGCACCTCTCACTGAGGCACTGCTGAAATATTAAGGCAGGACACTGTAACTGAGCCGAGCGAGAAACCTTCAACAGTTGCAGAGTTCATTGTAGATTTTCAGTTTGTCAAAAGCACTTGGCTTGGCTTCATGCCCAACAAACTCCCATTCCTCCCATTAAATGGAATCAAACCAGTGCCAGGAGTTTATGCATTTCCATACTGCATCCTTGTCTTTGTGACAGGGCCTGATCACCACTGAGGTGAGCACGTTCAAGGTGGGACCCACAGGAATAACAAACCCCCAAAACAAACTCAGGGAAATGTAACACCGAGGTGATGAATGCAACGTTAGAATAAGCTTGGTGTCTACACTTCCTTCCTCTCCCCAAAGCCATGACTTCAACCAGGAGGAGGAGTAAAATATACCAGGAAATGTGAACTCCTGCCACTCATTAAGTCTTAGAATAAAGTATCCAGAGATATGAGGAGATTTTTCAGAACTCTACCACATATCCTTGTGCCAACAAAACCACACATATGACAAACTCTGACCTGGCTATTTGAAAACAAAAAGCAGTTTCCAGGCTTGCTCACCTCACTCTTCCCCTTCAAAACCCCACCATCAGCATATATTGTTTCAATGGCTTTTGCAACAGCTACAGGCTTGGGTGCTGGGCTGTTTGCACAGGCATCCCAGCCAAGGCATTTTCACTGAACTCAATGCCCACAGGGTGGGTGTTCCAGGCTTTGGTAAGATTTTGAAATGCTTTTTGTGGGCTCTGCCTCAGCACCTCAAACCCATACAAACCAAACATAAAACACACGGACACTTCTAAAGATTGGGCCCATGAAGGATGTTCTGCACAATTTATCTCCCACTGTTGTTCCAGACCCAAGACAAACCACACGGTATTTTGGGGTGGGTTTGTTAACATTTGCCCTGAAAACTGTTCTTGAAAAGAAAAAAATATTCCTTATCACTGAGGATCAGCCTTTGTCTTTCCTACTGAAAAGTGTTTACACGTTAATGAGCAGACATTTCTTGTTGTCCTTCTTGTCCAGATCCAAAAATTAGGGTAGAGAGAAGGCAAGTGCCCAAGGTCACCAAGCAAAGAGCTGCAGAGGCCCTTCCAACTGTCATATTAAAGGTGAGGGAAAAATCCAGCACACTTTACTTAAAATGTGCCTTTAAGGAAAGGGCAATAAATCTGAGCCAATGGATTTTACTTCTTACTACATCACTGTTACCTTGGATTTTACAGTCAAATAATGGCACTAAGTCCAACAAAAAGCACTTTTTTCTTCAGACCAATGACTAGTGTTCGATATAAACAAAATTCAACTTCTTTTCTTTTCCAGCGGGCAACTTCATTTGAAGACTTGATGGCTTTTTCTAAGGATTATTTAATGAAATACAATAGAAATATGTTCTAGTAAGTATGTGCATATATGAAAATTACAAGTGTCTTTGATTCATTTGTACCAAACTTTTAAATTTTTCATTCTTAGAAACATGTTAGGAAAACCTTTAACATCATAGTTGCTTAATTATTCAATTGAATTTCAGTCTTGCATTAATGTATCTAACATATTCCTTAAAGTATTAAGAATAATATAACCCAATTACTAATGTTTGCATTTTTAGAGCAAAATATTTTGATTAACTATAAAAAGTAGCTGATATTTTAACAAGAAGCTCTTGGAATAAAACCAGAATGCAAAGGGTCAGTTCACTGTGATTCTCAACCCATAATTTAATTAATTAATTAGAAGTAGTAGCTTCCAGGGAATTTTTTCTTAACAAGGTATCAACGCCTGCAAAGGAAAAAAATTGATGAAAGCATTGTCACAGCCTTAAATCAATCCCCTACTCAAACACAGCAAGATGAGCAAACAGATGGGAGAGCCTTGGGTTATCTGAGTGTTCAGACACAGGAAGGACAAGGGCTGCTGGTCCCTCTGCAGCCCGGGGGCTCCCGCGGGGCTGTCACCCACCTGGGGCAGCATGCGATTTTCCTCCTCCAGCTGTCTTACTCTGGCCTCCAGCTGCCTAACATAGGACAAGGTTGATTCTAAAAAATCAAACAGAAAAAAACTCGTATTATCCACAGAGATCTGCTTGTGTTTACCAGTGCCAGAGCCTGTGCCACATTCTCACTTGTACTCACAGCAGATTGCTTCCCTCAAACATCCATGGAACATCCCACTCTGCTCCTCCCAGGGCAGAGCCAACAACACTGATCCTGGAATTGATCAATTCCTTGTTGCTTGTGATTCTGAACTCCTGCACCTTAAGTTGGTCCCTTCTCAGACCCAAGGAATCTTACAGAAAGACAACACAGGCCTGAGTTCTTCCAACCCATCCCCATTTGGAGATGCTCCACAAGGATAAAGTATTATCCCACCATGTCCCTGCTGCAGGGCCCAGGGAGAGCAGACGGTGCTGTGCAGGCAGCCAAGGTCATAGGGGCCCCTCGCACAGTCCCGGGGCTCTGGGGCACACACAGCCTCCCCAGGGCAGCACAGCAGCTCGTGGGCTCCAGCCCCAGCTCCTGCCAGGCTGTACCGCCACAGCTGGGGCTGGGCTGGAAAGCAGCTGTGTGTCCCCAGGGCCTGGGAGGTTCTGAGCTGGTTGACAGCAGGACAAGCCGGGGCACAGCGCAGCTCATGGTGTGTCCTCCTCTCCCCACACACCAGGGACAGGCTCCCACTGCCCTGCTCCGCTCTCTGAACTGCACAAAGAACAAACCCTGCTCGTTCTGCTCACCAGTCCCTCACTGACCTCCACAAGGGCAGCCTTTGGTGCATTGTGAAGAGCATGAGTCACTCCCAGGCTGCTCCCAAGAACTTGATGGAAGGAGATCCCTGATCCAGCACTAAAAGCACCCAAGAGCTTTACCATCACACATTTCTTGGGTCACACAGAACTGCTGCTCTTAAAGTCCTGGATCAAAGTGAGAGACACGTCTAGGAATGTAGCACTCAAGTGTGAGAAGAAATGTGCAGAAAAGCTGCTGTGACTCTTGCACCTCCTTGTATGTAGGTGGAATTCCAAATGTACTCATTCCTGACTCCGTGATCTGCTAAACTTCCTCTGAGATGTCAATTCCCATCACACATTTGTACTCATATTGCCACATAATTTGCAAAATTGATGATTGATGGTATGGAATCCATGGGTATCGGGGCGGTGCTGATGGCTGCATTGACAACACAGCTGTTCACTGGTTTAAATTGACAGATGAATTTGGGCATGTATTTCCTCTGATACCTCATCACTACTGCAGCCTACCCATAACATAAGGGAAATAAGGTGTCACTTACTGCTCTTACGAGACTGCAATAGGCTAAAATATGCATGGGAATTTACACAACATGAAGACAACACACAGTAATTTGTCAAAGATGATTAATGCCCAGCCAGGCACTGGATTAAAAATAGCCTTGTGCAATAAAAGAGGAAGAGGTAATCTGAGGTTCTGCGCACTCTGCTGTGTGAGATTTTCATAGCTAGCGATGGGTGCATCTCTGGAGAGCCGTGGAGCCTGGCTCAGATGAGCACTTAGAAGACGAACAGCTCATTCAATTAACTCCCTTCGACAGGGGCCCTCCCACCAAATCAGCTCCTTCCCAGCACAGGCACTCCTGGGAGGAGCTGCAGGAGCTCCCTCACCGTCACAGCCATTAGCACAGGCAACAGCTCCCGGCACATCCCAACCCTTCCCTCTGTTGTTTTCCACATGAGAGGGCTCCTGAGCACCTGTCTTGTCAGAGGGGCTGAACCAGCCCTCTGGCACTGGCCAGCTCTAAATTCCTGGGTTACATGTTCATTGCTCTGTCAGCCTGGGCTCAGACTTCATGCTTGAGTCCAACTTCCCAGCTCTGCCCACCAGTTCCCTCCGTGCGAGCTCCACTCTGCATTCTCTTCAGCTCCAAGCCTTCTGTGATTTCCCGGCTGAGCATTCCTTACCTCCTCAGACAACACACACCTCTTGGCAACGTCTGCCTCTTAGTTTTATTCCTTCACTTCTCTATTGGGAGTCCAGAGCAGAGATCTCTGCTGCTTCAAATCACACAACTCTGCCTCAGTTCTCAACTTCCCAATGCCAGCTCCTACCAGCTGAGGATGTTGTCTGGAATCTCTGTGTCTTTTAACCCTTCTAAAGTGTGAAACAGTTATTTAAATCTCCTCTTGTAATCTGACTAAAAGGGAAAATTAGGTCATCTACCAAAGGCTTGAGCAAGCAAATCCTAATGTATGTGAGTCTTCTTGACACGTAGACTAGACACATATATATTTCAGGATCTGTTAATATATTTATGCTGGGATGTTATGAGCTTAGAGGAAAAATGAACAGAAAAGTCAGTCAAGGACAGAGGAGATGGAGAAACTGAAAACACATGAAGTGAAATACTGTCACCAAACTTAAAAAACCCAACCAAACAAAAGTTGCATCTGAAAGTATTTATGAGAAGACCTATATGATCCATCTCTTCTGTTCTGGAACAACCTGTGCCAACAGGACAGTCCCCGGCTCACGGCATTATTGGCAGTTTCGACCCCTGTGGGCCCCTTGGCTACACGATTTCCACTCTTTCCCATTTTCCTTCATGAGGCATTGCTAAGGGAGTAACAATTTTGAACAATTCCCATTCTCAGGAATGGGTTACCCCCAAATAAGCTTCCCTACTTGAGATTCCTGTGCTCTTAACATCATTGAGAATGTGATCAATGTGTGGTGCTTCATTCCCGGGCTGAAACAAAACTATTTTTGGAACTATTAGAGACACAGAAATATCTTGCTCTTAGGGAAATTCAGTGACAATACACCCTCTCTCCACATCTGTCACTCTAACATGTTGTAAGAGAACATCAATATTTACGTAGCTGATCTCTTTTTCTTTTGACATCCACACTCTTGAAGCGAGTAGATATTTTGGGGTTATGTCAAATTTTATCAGACACTTACGTTGCTGCCAAAGGCATATTTGTGCATTGGCTTTATCCATTTTTATGTGACTGCGCCTGATCTCAGTCAAGCAAGGAATTCATCACATTCTTTAAGCCAGATTATCCTCTGCTGTTTTAGAATGGTTGAGGATGTCATGTTAAATTCTGATATTTTCCTTTTTCTTTCTGGGTGGTTTGTTTTGTTTTGTTTTGTTTTTTGTTTTTTGTGGGTTTTTTGTTGTTTTTTTGGTTTTTGGGGGTTTTTTTGGAGGCTTACAACTCACAGGCAGCTGTGGGCTGTGGGAGGACTGCACTGGAGAACATCTTAAAGTCTGAGGTCCTCTACCCACTTATTAGATCCTTTTAAAAGGGATGAGAAACCCACAGCAAGCAAAAACCCAGGCATTCGACCTATTTTTCTACCTGTTCATATGAGCTGGAGTAACAAACCCTATACAGCAGGTGGAAGGGATTTTATTCAACAGAGGAATATTTGAGGGAAAGAGAGCGGGAGACCCAAGAGCTGGACAGAAGGCTGCTCTGAGGCAGTCCTTACATCCTCATGGCCAGAAAATGGAAACATATGATTTGGCGATAAAGCAAAATTCACCTGGATTCTGTTAACAGCAACACGTCCTGCTTTGGTATTCATGTTCCTAAAGGAGGTGACCAGAATCTGGAACTGGCACATCCCAAGGCATATATATTAAACACTGAGGGTATAAATGAGGGAAACTGCCAACAATTTACCTGGGCAAAGAATTCAGCATGTTGGGAGTAGGGATACTTTGATGTGTGGCAGCGAGGGTTTGGTTCAGGTATATCCAACTTCAACAAACTCCATTTGTTATGCTGCCCTTCCAGAATCACAGAATTAACTAGGTTGGAAAAGACCTTTGAGATTCCTGCACTGTGATGGCAGGAATTTAATAAGTGCACATCAAATCAGATTTCGGTCATTCAAATCCACACCCAGCACCCTGCAGTGACAACTAAATAATCTTTCATTAAATGGGAGATGAAAAGCAAGGCTATGCAAGCGCTACTTTAAACCCTCCCATAACTACCTGGCAGCTCCACACATTTAGCAAAGAGTTTCTCTGCTAACTGGTGAGCAGATTCAATGACATGCAAACCATCTCCCTGTCCTAGAATTCCTACTCAACTGATTTGATTACCTCAATATTAATATTCATGACTGAGACGTGTTACCACTGCAATCCATCCCCTTTCAGCTACCTTGTTTGGATATAAAAAAAATAACATGGCACTGTTGGATTTACGCTCTCAGCAGTTTACACCCCTTGCACTCAGTGGTGGCACTGGCAGTGTCCACCTCCCCGGGGCAGGATCAGAGGACCTCCCAAGGTCATTTCTAGCCCTGTCTCCTATGATTTTCCATTAGGGCTGCACATCTTACATAACATCCCTTACTGAAGAAGTGCTGGAGAACTTCTTATTAGAGTGCAGCCGAATTCCCCTGCAACACAGCGACGCTGGGATTAGTGCTATCATGTAGAAAGAAAGACATCTGCCCAAGGCAGGATTTTATTAAGCTCACCAGAATGTTTAGGAGCTATTTACAACAAAGGCACATATTCTCAGGAAGTTTTGGGACAGCGAGCACCGTGGCACTAACACAGGGTTTGCATTTCTCAGTCTTGCTGTTGTCTGGAATTCTCCCGCCCCAAGCTCAGATTCCTCGTGATTACGGATCCAGCAATTCTTGACTTCTCCCAGTAATTAAAATTATAATTAACTAAGCTGAGCTAGTTCACCAAGTGTGTCAAAACTGAATCCTAGCAAAGGGAAAAGCTGGCACATGCTGGTTCAAACACCCAGGGTGCAGTGGCAGCCCTGACACTTCTCAGGCAACGTGTGCCATGTTTCCCCTTTTCAGCACACATAACACACAGACAGGTGCTAATTACCTTATCTCTGTAATCAAAGAATTTTATCCAGATTTCACACAAAAATAGTGTGTTTTCTCAGGTGCAGCAGTTTTTAACCACAGATTTACTATTTATCAGAAGAAAGCATACTCATCTTAAGGCAGCCTAGGCCATGCCTTTAAAAATTCAGTGATGGGGTCTGACTCAAATTCCAAGGTGTTTGCAATTGCCTGGATTTAGGTGCCACTGGGGATCTGGCAGTTTAGTGAGCAGGTCTGTGCTGACTGGGCACCCACATCCCTGTGGCGAAGCTCTCCCAAGGCTTTTCCTCTTCCGGGAGTCACCAAGGAATGCCCCAGGTCACCCAAATGCTGCCTGTGACACAACTTACTAGAAATACTAGAAATGTATTGTTGGCTTCCACCTAAGAACATTACTGATTTAGGCTGGAGGTTTTGTTGCACATTCAGCTTTAGGGTGCAACAAAATTTCCAGTTGAATTCATCCAGAAAAAAACCCAAAAAAGCTCAAAAAACCCCCACCAAATAAACAAACAAACAAAAAAACCCCAACAACAAAATAAAAAAAACCAAAAGGTACCCAAAAGGGTTAAAAACGTAAAAAACTTGCATGGAGAATAAAGGATTCAACTATAGGAGCACCTAAAAATGATCTCAGATGTCAGCTGAGGTAACGCTCTTGCTAACAGCTGGGTAACACTGTCACACTAATGGGCTGCTGAAACACTAACCTTGCTTTGTTTGGGGTTCTTTGGTGCTAGAGGTGACAACAGCAAGGCTTTCCTTGCTGGCCTGTTTGATACCCTGTTAGCTCCCCTTCAGCCTGTGCTAAATGCATTTGGCACGTTATTGATGGAAACAGAGAAAATCAAACCCATTACACTGTTGCTGAAGCCTTTCCCACTGGCTGTCAGCTTGTTCTGGTATTGATCGGCTGTGGTTTATGATCAGTAAAATCCTTATTGGTTCCATTTACTCAGCCACTCGGGTTTGTCCCTGTGCCACCGCACTCTCCTGTGCTCATTACGAGTGTCCCCAAGTGCAGGCACAGCCCCCGGACTGGAAACGCAGCAGGAGGAAAGGGAGATGGATGTTCAGCAGGCTCCTGCATGGACTCGAATGGAAGGCTGCAAAAGGCACTAGCTGAGAATAGCTTGGCTTAGAGGAGGAAGGGAGATGAAGGCACTCATTCATCTCTGCAACCCAGTGCCCTCATCTCCTTCCCTCCCTAAGCCAAGCTATTCTCAGGCTTGCCTTTTCCAGCCTTCCATCTGATTGCTCACAGGAATCTCGACCTTACACTCATGCCTCCTGGCCACATGGAATTGTATCTCTTAATTAAGTGTCCCTTGCTGGAAAGGCCCCAAGTCCCCTGCAAACCCGTGGCCACTGAGAAACCACTGTATCCACTGAGCCACCTCCAGCTTCTCCCAGTTCTGCTGTGCCTCTGTTAAATGAAGATCTACAGGACAAAATGAAAAAATACTACCAATGAAAATATAAAGCTTCCCAGCAACAGCAATATTTGTGCAAAAACTAGAGGGTCAGCCTGACTGAGACACCAAATACATACCACTAAAGGTCCCTCACTATCCCCACAACTCCCTGCAGATGCTCAGTAACTTCTTTTAGCACATAAAATTGTATTTCACAGGCTCTAATCATCAGATGTTGAAGAGACAGTTTAGAAAGTTAGTTTAGGTGAGAATTTTAGTATTGGTACAGCAATCTCTAGTCAATAACACATTGGCTTCCACCTGCAAACTGCAGCATAGGCCAAACCTGAAAACTACATCCCCAGGAATTCTGAATCAGATCAAACCTCTCAATCATTTTTATGCTCATCTAGTGCCTCGTTAGGAGGCAGTTATCCAACCTGTACACTCCCCTTTTATGGGTTACTGTTTGTGCGACTCAATCCCAAATTCAAACGACGTTCCTGAGAGTACAGAAATAGAAGCTCTCACAAGCCATTGAACCACTGAACATTTTCTTGCTACAACTACAAAAAACGATGCCAAAACTCACAACAAAGATCAATAGCCACACAAACATGAGGAGGAACAGCCAACCCACAATTCTTCCTCCTCCCTGTGCAAGTGAAACCAACAGTCCCTTTTCTGCGTTTACATGGGGTAAATTTGGATAAATAGGCAGGGGCTCCAAGAGATGTTTGGGCAGCAGGCAGTGCCAGGAAAGCAAGAGGGGCAGTAGGGCCACTCTCTCAGGCTCTCAGCTCCTTGTCTCACTTCTGATCCTGCTGATGCTTCATTCCCTGCAATAGGAATATCCCACATGAACTGAGCTGTGCACACAGCATCCAAAGCCGCCTGTAAACACAGCAGGAAAAACTACAAAACCAGTAAGTATCCAAGGGAAAAAGCTGTGAGATGTGCACAATTATCCATCTCTATGAGGAGCAATGGGAAGCATTCCCGTGAGCAGGCAAGGGCAGAAGCTGGGGAACTGCCAGAGGAAGACAGGCCAACCTGGGCAAACACAGTGGAGATTTAAAATTATCAGGACAAAAGGGGGTTTTGGATTAATTTCTCTACACGGAGTGATTAAGATGTAGGACAGGCTATTAAATGCAGTAAAAGATGTTACAAGATTAAGTATGTCCTGGGGACTGAAACCACCCTCTTGCTGCCACAGCCCATTAAAGAGCCACGGTACAGTAACGCCTGCCTGTCCCTCCTGAGCTGGGCATATTTAAAGCAGGAAAGATGAGCATTTTGTAAAATTACTGCACCAGCAGTCTCAGCACAGAACCTAATTCCAAGGAAAAATTAGCTCTATCCATTTCAGCTGGCAGCTACACAATAGCAGAGGGAAAGGTTGTCAGTACAGTCTCCATCTCCTCTCTAAGTCTCTTTTGGAATGGCTGGGGAAGGGATAATGAGAAGTATTCAAATCACAAGGTATTTAAGCCAAAACCCTGTCAGTGCAAGCATGTTGCTCTCTAGGGACTCACATCTCCTGGGCTGCTCCCTCCACAGCTGGAGCATCCATGTCTCCAGACAAAATCCCTGGGAGGGCAAAACCCCAAGAGGGACCTCAGAGATCAGGAATCAGGCTAATTGTCCAGCTCTGACTGAAATCAGCACTCAACTACTTCAGCACTCCAGAAAACTCTGCAGATGTCTCCTGCGTGTTCCTGATAGCCCAAACATCCTGACCTTAGGGGCAGAAAGATTCCTGTGCCAGAGCAGACCAGACATCACCTAACAGAGGATCCTGCCCCAGCTTCAGCTGCTTATTTCCTTAATTTCTGAAGATCTGTATGTCTGATCAGTATCTCTGTGGTCCTGATATGATGCTGGGATTATGGGATTATTCCAGTGAGACTCCCAGCAGCCAGGGCAGACGGGACTCAGGTGATGCAAGCCAAACCCTGCCACATTGCACTTTTAGGTTCCCAAGCTCTCACAGGGATGGGGTTTAGGCACCTTTTACATATTTGCCTATTCAAATAGTGAGATTCTTTCTGTCCTAAACCCACACTTCCCCCTGCCTTGTTGCCTTTCATGCCTTCCTGAGATTTCTATGGCTACATCCTACACTGCTGCAGCTGGGCCTGAGAACTAATCGAAGACTACTTTATTTTGTCAGAGTGCACAGACACAAGCTCACATCATGGACTGATGCAGAACAACACTTGTGAGAGACATAAACCATGGAAGCATGTGTTTTTGCAGGGCTTCAGAGGAAGCCAAATAATCTCCACATAAACAACTTTCTGGTTTCTTAGGCCTTTTCCATGGTTATTTCACTGCCATCAAACTACCCTGCTGTTACATTAACATTATGCTGATCAAAACACTCACAATTTAAAAGTAATCTCAACACAGGTAACAAAGCACAGCACGTATTGCTGAGAGCTGTATTAGGCACATTTACCTGCTATAAAGCCGCTGAATTACTGTTTTATATGATTTATCCCCAGACATGGCAAATGGAGCCCCTTGTCCTCTCCTTTTTTGTTGGTTGTGGGTCTGCAATGTCTTTGTTGCAAAAGCAGCTGAGATTGCCCAAGTCAGCACATTCAATAACCAGTTGCTCGTTCCCTGGGCCGCATCAAAGGCTTCTCCAGTGATCCTGCAGATGCCAGGACAGCAGATGTGACAGCTCCCTTTGGATGCTACCTGCCTGGCAGCCCCTCCACTGAGGGGACGTTTTAGCAGTGTTAGTGAAGCTGATCCGTAGGTTTAGATGTTGTGACCATCTTCCTAATCCAAGAGGTTAATGAAGTGCTTTCACTTTACTACACTTCCAAGACTCAACTCTCTCTCCAAGCAGCCCTAACTGAAGGACTTCAATTGCCTTCCATGAAATGGTCTGTCCATCCTTCTGGGTGTGTGTCCAGACAAAACCAGCCACCCAGCACAGCCATTCCCAAATCCATGTCTCCCTCTGAGCTGTCCCTCAAACACAGGAATCAATGTCACTGCTGTTGGTTGTCCCTGCATGTTCCAAGCACCATTTCATCCAACGGAGATGAAATCAGCCAAATGCAGAAGTGCTCTAGAACTTTAAAATGGTAAATTAGCGGTTGCAATAATTCCTCAAGTTTTTAAATCAGCTGCATCCATTTGCAGGACTATAGTGCTGTGTTCAGCACAAGGGCCTTCGACATCCAGACAAAGCTGGGATGACTCAGGGAGAGCAGTCAAACTTGAGAGCTCTCCCAGCTGCTTATCTTCATCATCAGAACAAAACAAACATTTTAAACAAGGTCTCCTCTGTTTATTTCCTGGTTACTTCACTAATGGGAAAGCAATCTACGCATTTCCTCTCCCCAAACATACAAATAATTGCGCAGGGCTTTTGGTTACAAAGGCTGTTGGAAGCTGTCATGTCCTTCTCGCTGAGGTTTACACAGAGCAATCCATGACTAAGCCTCTGCCCCCGGCATGAGGAGCTCCCCAGGGCCCTTTCTTGCCCCTCCTGGGCCACACAACACATGCTGAGAGATTAGTCAGATGCAAAAATCAAGTGCATGTGTTTGTGTGGACCCAGGAACATGAGGTGAGGGTCTTCCCATGAACTACCTGCCCTCAAATTACCAAGATTTCCTTCTGGCCACTCTGAAAGCTACTTTTATAGGATTACAAGGAGGAAGAATTTGCCCCATCATCAGGCAAAAAGATAGAAGAGACATGCGAGCATTTCCCAAGCAGCTGGTAGAGTTCAATCCCACTTATTATGTCTGATTAATACTACTAATGAAATTAAAATATAGTAATGTTGTGAAATAGAACAAATTCTAAAAAATATCGGCACTTTTCTCTACCAGCGGCTGCAAAGTAGGACTGAATCTCCTGAGATTTTTTAGAATGAAGACAAAAAGAATTATTCCCAGGGTTCTGGGCATAAAATACAGATGTGACTGTAACTACAAACTGCAGGAAGACTCCAAGTAAAACAGTCGGGGGGGGATTACAAATCACATTATATTACATGTGTATGACCACAGCAAGTCATGTTAGAGACACAACCAAACCAGCTTACCTACTGTTTTATTACAGAGGGATGAGCTCAGATACTGTTGTGCTGTGGGCAAAGAAGGTAAAATCAGTGTATAAATGAGCTGTCAGGGCAGCTGCTGTAACAAAATGCAGACAGCATCCTCAAATTTCTGGAGAAAATTGAGACATATAGACAGCCTCCAAGGTTTAAGGCTAGAAAAATGCTATTAAAACAAAGCAGTCTGGCTTCCTGCCCTGTGGAGACAAAGGAATTTTGATAATAATTCCAGGAATGCCTGGTTTCCTTTTCACTGCTGGAAGTGGATATGGTTGAAAGAAGTCTGTGGGCTTTTTCCTGTAAAGAAAATCTTGGCAGAAACAATTGGAACAAAATTAAATTTATGAACGAGGTTTTTCTTCTGACTTAGGACATGAACGTAAGATCTGTGGCAATAAATTAGTGCAGGAGGGTTATATATTTCATGGGTTTTGTGAGCCTGACAAGCAGTTCCAATCCACCTGCATTATTTCCTGCCATTCCTCAGGACAACCCTGCTTTCATGTTCACCTATGGAAACAGCAGGAGAAAACCTGTGTCAATCACCCTCAGAGTTTACACCAGTCTGAGCACAAGAAGGAAACCCATCCGCCCCAGCTGGAAAAGCACAGAACATCCCATCATGTTTCCTGCATCCACCTGCTCTACACGCGTATGGAATTGCCTCCGTGGCACCAAGATTTGTCACGCTACAGTTGTTAGCCATGTTCCTAAATCTTACAGAAAAGATGAGCCCCAGCAGTCCCCTGGTATTTCCTGGGTGGCAACAAGAAATCCTGGCCTCACCCAAGGGTACAGAGAACTGCCCTCAGCGCCAAACCCCACAGAAACTTCCAGTCCTAAGGAAGACTAACAGAAAACTCTCAGAACACAGGATTGGAGACTAAAAGGAATCTCCTTTCCTCCCATTCTTCCAGGAGCAGCGATTACGACACATCAACCCCAGAAAGAGTTGACACACAAAACAATGTCGTCCTGGAAAGGTGCCAGGAGCTCAGGAAAATTGTAAGCTCACTTTTCCTGTAGCATAAACACATTTCAAAGAGGTTCCTTGAAAAACAATGGTCAGTAGCTCCTCTGGCAGAGCAGCCACTCAGAGCTCCACACTTCCCTACTTGTCCAGCCCCCTCTTCCCAAGAGAAAGGGCACTTTCTGGAACAGCTGAAATAACCTTTTCTTGGGCACTCTAGTCCCAGTTCTGGGAAGTGCACTCTTCCAGCAATGGCAAGTCCCACCATTCCTCATCAGCCAGACAGTGACAAAAGCACTTGGGCAGCAAGTGGAGCAAGAAGTATTGGGAACTGCTCCATTTGCTCTGGTTGCCAGGCTTTGGGTTGGAGTTTGGTTTGGATGTAACTTTTTTTGTCCCACTGTTACAAATAGGCAGAAGGGGAAAAAAAATCATTTAACACATCTCTAGCCCATATCCCAGGCAGGGAAGCAGTGGCGAGTTTTCCCACCTCAGCCCCCTCCTGTTCCCACATCTGCTTGTTCAAAGACAATATTCCCAGGTTTCATTTTCACTTTTTGGTAAGGGAAAGTTTGCAGAGGCAGCTGACACAGTTGGCTGAGTTTTGCTAAGAGCATTTGTTCTGTGATGACCAGGGCCTGGCTCCACAGTCAGCACACAGGGACAATTTACCCTGGACAGGACAGCAAGAAAAGTGCTCCCATTGCAGAATACACATGGTGACAAGGGGGGGTTGTTAGAAGGCCATGAGCTTTTCCTGGTTTTAGTCAAGTCCTTCCTCTAGTCAGTGATCCAAGGATGTTATGAAGGGCAAAGTGTTATACCCACACTCCCAGGAACACTGACTCCAAGAGATGCTTCCCATCATCAGAGAAAAAGGAAAAACAACACCAGTATCAAACCAGGCTCACCCAGGTGCATGACTTTGGCAGCCCTTTTTGGTGGAGCCCCTAAGTAAAAAGGACTGAGAGCTGCCTGGCCAACATTTTAATGAAACATTTATCATTTCCACCTAAACATCAAAAGTGTTACTTAAAAGCCATCGAGCCTTGTGTCAACTTCCAGATGTGCTTGCTGATTACTGTCCTTTCTGAGGACATTTTACATTTTGATAAAAATCCTTATACTTGAGTTAAGCACAAACATACAAGTTACTGCTCTGTCTTAGAATATGAAATTAAAGGGTCAGATCTCTAAAGGACTGGAACTTTTAGCAAGAGAAAGATTATGGAATAGACTCACACCTGGATTATAAACTTTTGAAAGGGAAAGAGAAAGACAGGGTGGCAGAGTCAAAGAAAGGAAACTTGACCTCAGTTTGAATTAACAAGTGAGACAAATCTCCTCTTGTGGAAGTCAGAGGAATGCAGACCTGTTTGAGAAAGTAAAATCAGAGGAAGTGAGTAACAATCAGCAAACTTCTTTTCAGAAAAGCACCTTATCTTTACTGCCTCCTTCTTAACATAAACACAATGTTTCTTATGTGGCAGTAAAGAATTCCCTGTAAAGAAATTGTGGTTTCTTCTTGCCATCCATTACATCCAAAGTCTACAATCCCTTGAACATCAAGCATTTGACACTGGACACAGTAAATGTTAGCAATGGCCAATTTTGTTTCAGCAACATTCACTGTGTCAATTCCTGTCGTGGTTTGACCCGGGTCAAGTGCCAGGCACCCACAGCAGCCGCTCACTTGTTCCCTCCCCTGCCACAGCTGGGCAGAGGAGGGAAGGAGAGGGTGGGGGGAAAAGGGAATTAACACAAGGGTCCATGAGCTGAGATAAGGAACCGGGAGAAAATGCTCCAGGGACAAAGCAGGCACAGCTTA